>CAUYON010158994.1:0-47302 GCA_963573935.1 Arctocebus calabarensis | reverse complement strand
ATAGTGATCAAGAAAATGCCATGAAGGCTAACTGTAACAGTACGATCAAAACATTTCTGAATGTATATGAATCGTGCCCTATGATTGCACCAATGTACAGAATTATGATTCAATAAAATTATAAAAAAAAAAAAAGAAATTTGTCAATAGAATAGGTAACAGAAAGTGTGTCAGTTCTAACATGTAGAACTTTGCCAACTTTCCAGAGCATCAGTTCCAAAGACCTTCATTGAACTTCCAGTCAGAAAAGTTCAAGAGACAGAAAACTCGTCTTTGAAATAATCTGATAGATGTTCTTGGTGACTGGACTTATTCAGAGGGTGCTTCTGGATTTGTATAGGTCCACTTCACGCCGTTCTTCACAGTGAGGATAGACTATGAAGTATTTTGTCCATGTTGCTAACTGGGAGAGAAATTTGGAAGTGGACAACTATGTGAACCTTAAATGCTACAGAAATTACTGGTCTAGGGTTAAGCTGATAGTGACAAAGCCTTGCCAAATTCATACAGAAAATGTCTTTGGACTTCCGAATCCACCTGAGCTCTTGATTTTTGCTTTTGCTGAAATAGCTCTAAAGTTCAGCACCAAATGAAAATTTGGATAGTGAAATGGAAAACATTAGCAAAGTAGTGCTGGCCAAATCTGACTCTAGTAACTTGCTTACATGAATTCAAATAGAGAATCTTGAAGAACTCCATTGTTCTAGAAAACAGCTAACCCCTCATGGACAGAGATAACAAAAGAAGTCCCGATTTCTTTTGTTTCATTCTCAAGGTTTGCACATTTCCAGTCCAAAGGTGAACAAACATCCCTTGGGGTCAAGTATGATACAGACATGACCATGCTTCCCACTCCCTAAAAGGTACAACTTGAACTCTCATATTCATCCAGCTGTTTTAGTAAAGAAGTTAATTTTGAACAGATGGTTTTTTTTAATTTGCACAAGTCTGATTTTTTCATCATTTTTCTTGTTTTTAGAACTGGGGTATTAACTTTTGCATAAACATTGTCAGGCATTTAAGAATACCATTTTAACCTGGTAGATGAATAAAATGTATGTCAATGTATTACATAGGTTTTATGAACAATTCTTCATTTGTTTATATTTGCATTTTTCTGGGATGGTGCCTCCTATGATTCCATCAGATTCTCAACAGATTTGGTCACTGCAATAATTAAGAGCCTTACATCTCACCTTTTAAAAAGAGTATACTTTGATCTTCCTAGGCTGAGTCAACATTGCTTCACTTTGTATCCCTACATAGCACTTTCTCTGTCTCTCCTTCTACAACAACAGAGCTTAAAGAGTTTTATGGTTTTCTTTTCTCATGGCATTAGACTATGATATTATTCAGGACAGGAAGTCTATGTGGACGTCTGTTTTCAGAGCACGTATGAACGAGCACAGTGTCTTGCAAATGCCAGGAGCTCACAAGTTTTGTGAGTGTATAAATGCAAACATACCCTTTGTTTTGGTTTTATGTGGAAAGATACTTCCGTCTTCCTTACTCAGTTTAGTAACTGAGTAAGGCTAATCTTTGGTAAGTGGGTAAGGCCAGACATATATAAACAAATTATAGGTGAGAGTTCAGGAGTTTTTTTTTTTAAATCTAATGTCAAGTAAACTACCACCTTTAAATTACAAGATATAATTTATACAATATTTAAATTGGAATAAGAAGCCCTTGTGTTATAGGAAAAATAGCAATTATACTTTTGCTAATTAAGCTCAGAATCTATATAGCATGAGGTTGTTCCAAAAGTAATCTTTTTATTTTTCACATCACATTAGTATTCCTTGGTTCTCAATACAATTCACTTGATCCCTTCTTTAAAATTAATCGCGAGGAACCACAGTAAGGTAATTAACATTAAACTCAAAAGGCCACATGCTTACTTAGCCTCACCCGAGTTCTATGTGTAATTAGCTACCTTATTCAGATAAAGAAAAATGAGAAACACTGAATTATTTAGATACCACACTTATTTTTCACCCCTTTTTGCACTTTACAGATGTATCTAATAATACATTTACTTTCATGTTTTTTGTTTACAACAGAATATCACTATCAGAAGATTTCAAGCAGTTTTGAAATGAACATAATTTTTTTACTTAAATTTTAAAGTTTTTAATACCTTATACATATTAGAACCTCAACTATATGTCTGTTGAACTTAATTGAATACTCCAAGTATCAGAAGTATCCTTCCAACAACACAAACCATTTTTCAAGCGGTTAGAAGAGCACAGAGTGGTACGGTGAGATGATAGGCCTGAAACCTGCTGAAGTTAATTATCTCTATGGAATAATTTTTTTTTTATATAATTTTATTGAATCACAATTGTGTACATTGGTGCAATCATAGGGCACAATGTGCTTCATATACAATCAGAAATATTTTGATCATACTGTTACAGATAGCCTTCATGGCATTTTCTTGATCACTATATAAAGACATTGATACTCTACCTTGAATAAGTTTCACCAGTACCCTGCTAAGATGCACCGTAGGTGTGATCCCACTAATTGCCCTCCCTCCACCCATCCTCCCCCCTCTCCTCCCCTCCCTTTCCCTTTTCCCTGTATTCTTGTGCTGTAGTTGGGTTTTCCAATGTACTCAGCCCTAATATGAATCTAATTTATAGCTTTCATATGAAGGCTAAAACCCATCTATGGAATAATTTTAAAATAATAGCTACCTTAGCTAGAGAAAATCACAGCAAAATATCTCCTGAATAAAAAAACTAAAGTGTGTAGCAAAAATAAAAGTGTAGAGAAAATGTCTTTTATGCCCTAGTGCAAAGTAAACCATCAGAGCTTTTTCATATTAAACAGAACCCTCAGTGTGCAGGAAAGCCCCTTAGCAGCTCAGCAAACTACTGATGCATCCATCTGACACTCTGAATTTTCACAACTACAGCTGAATCTTAGCACTTTCCATCTGCCTTCGTCTTTTCTAGCTCTCTTTCTTTTGACTTTTCGGAACTATTTTCTGAACCCTCAGTTTGAGACTGAAGATTCTTTTGGAATAGTTTATTATTCCACTTCCCTGGCTCCATTCTACAAGCTACAGTGCATAATTTCAAGTGACTAACTTTTGAAAATGAATTTTATTTTAAACTGTTACCCCTAGACACATGCAATCTATATCTACTAATTCTGTGGTACCCTAGTTAGCAATACGTTATCTATTTAGTTGTTCTGGTGTTAGACTCTTTCTGTGAAGTCAGTATTTCTATCTTCACCATCTCAAGCTCCTATTTAGCATGAGACATTTCATTTGCAACTCGTCTTCAGCCGGCACTTGACTTTCCACTTACACTATCTATTTAGTTAAAACATCACATTCAACCACATTGTCTTTTCATGATCTTAACGTGAAATTAAACAAAAATAAAATCCCCCCTAGCATCCATCTAGCTAACCATTTCCACCAGTATTAGGTAGATTAGTAAGCTGGAATTTTAACATAAAGTTTGAAAAGTTATGATTTACAATTTTAGAAGA
Source organism: Arctocebus calabarensis (assembly GCA_963573935.1). Taxonomy (NCBI): domain Eukaryota; kingdom Metazoa; phylum Chordata; class Mammalia; order Primates; family Lorisidae; genus Arctocebus; species Arctocebus calabarensis. The sequence goes on along the minus strand of CAUYON010158994.1, from coordinate 43,792 downwards.
GGGCAGAAGCCACTAATTATCCTTAGAGGATCAAAGGGATGTTATGTTATCCGCAAATACATCCAATTTATGGAGGCTATATTATTCAAATGATAATATTAACACATACGGCACTTCTTATCTTCAAAGTCTTTTACAAGTATTAAGTAATTAGCAAGTTTACACGTTCAATAGGTGACCGCAGATCACATGTTTTCCTCTAAAAAATATTTGTTTATGGTAAAGTATGTACATAATTTTTGTGTTTCATTGCTGATGCCAAATACTATACGTTCTTTCTCTACTAATTGTGAACATTTATTCAGGTTTCATTCTTGTAAAAGATTATTTAACACAAATTAAAGCTTTCCATGAAAGAGAAGGTTTATATCATCTCAGTTCTCAATGACCAGTCCTTTTGAACAACACAATGCAACTAATGGGTAAGATGAATTCAACTAATGGGTGAGATGAATTTCTTTTCCACAAACGGACCATGTCATTACCTTCCTTCAACTTTGCCCTGTCCTCTCCACTGTTATTCACAGTGCTGCTTGACTTGTTCTAGAATTCTCTATCATTTACATGTGCTCTTAATCTCAATTTTTTTGAAGACAAAATGTAATTTTGTTAACTTAACTAAAAAAATTGAAAAATAAAATATGCACGATTATGTACATACATAGATTATGCCTTGGTTTCATCATTTAGAAACATCTGAAACTATTCATTAACAAAATTCTATTTGGAAAGAGTGTCCTATCCTATGCCAAAACATATTAAATGCTCATGGCAAAAATACAACAATTTAGGAAACATGCAAACCTCTTATGACATGTTTGGAAACATAAATGGTTTTGTCAAAATCCTTTAAAAAATAACATTCGTTCTATGCATATAATCTGTATAATCCATTCATTTTGCAATTTCAAGTTATAAAGCACAAACAAACAAACAAAAAGATGAAGTGCTTAGAAACCTACCTTCTCCGTCCTGGTTCTGAACTAGCTGGCTGTGCTACCTTTAGGGAGCTCTTCCGTCTGACTTCCACTTTCATCACTTCTAAAATTCTGGTATTAACTTCATCATTTTATGATTTGAATGTATATACTTTTCTCTTCAATTAACTTCCTCTTTCTTGTCCTTAGCAAATTGGTAAGTCAGTAAGCTCTTTGAGAGAGATGTGAGTACATGTGATGTGGAATTTGAGTCCTTCCCAATTTCAAAACGAGTAATTACATATAATGAGTTCAATAATCCTTGATGTTCTGATTTTAGCTAATGAATTACTACTCTTAAGGAATTAATCAAATCTTTCTTTTTTGTGTGTGAGCCTTTCTTGGTTCAGGGGAGAGGCTTTTGAAAAAGAGAGACCTTAATTTTGTATCTCTCAAGATAGAATGAAAAGTTTATTTACTTATTATTTATATCATTTTTTTTTCTGGCAGCTCATGAAGCATCCCTTATGAATGACCACACAGAAGATCAAAAGGAGGTTGTGGGCTTGGTTTGGTTAGGAGTATAATGGGATGGTTTTTCTTCTCAGAGTTAGTTTCATTAATGCCCTTCCAGATTTTATGGTAAAAACTGAAATTAGAATTATTTATCTAGTAATTGAAATTATAGTGATTTACATTAGAGGCTCATCAAAGTGATAAGAACATTATTAGATTCTAAGTTCTTATTTTAAGAAACAAATGTCTTCGTGTGCCCATTAATATTTTTGCTGAGCTATGTCCTTTGATTACATTTAAAATGTAAGTACAGTAGCGAGTAATTCATTTTTATTGAATTTGTTCCTTTTCATTACACATACCAGATTTTTAAGTGAGAAGTAATAGGATGTGAAAGTTAACTTTTGTTTTGAAGTCTAGTTGCACTATATTTTCTCTACTTACCCACTGATATGACCAATTAATCACCAGTTTCTATTGCCTCTGCTTCTGAACTATTTTTCTAATTCCACACAGCTACATTCCCCACAGATCCTTCCATGCCCGTGAACTATCGGTCACAGAGGTTCGCTCTTGGTGAGACTCCCCCACACCGAGGAAGGTCCATGCTTCCCTGGTGCTTCCGAAGCCCTGGAAGCATCGTTTCTGCCTCAGCAATTTTCATTTGGTTTTAAATCCTCCCTGTTCCTCCCCCACAACTTCTAAGAGTTCCCAACAGTGGAGGCAGTGCCTTATTAGTTCCCTAAGTGCCTAATATTGTTCCTGGTTCATAAAGTTATTATTTGTTGGATGGAGTGATGAATAGCTACATAAAATAATGAATAAACAAGTTGCTTAACATAGTCCAAACTTTAGAGAGGAAAAAATTGTTAAATTTCTTGGCTGCAAAATGTAGGTTATACATTTTGGGGGTATATTTAAATTTGACTTTAATTGCTTTTTATGCATTTATTTATCTTACATTGGCACGTATAACAGTCCCCATTACTCCAGGGAGCTGGGTTCTTAAAGAAACATTCCAATGCTGATGTCCATCATTTTAATAGTTTCATGATTTTTTTAGGTCATGGTTACAAGGAACGGTTCTGCCACTCACTGAGTTAGGATTTGGCAGAAGACGCAGGAGATGTCACATTCTTGACTTCCTGGCCACCAGGCACGTTGGAAAGACTGCAGGACCTGAGGAGCATAAAGAGTCCTCGTCCGTTCTACACAGCTCAGGAGGAGGAGTCCCCAGCCCCTGAGCAGACTCTGTGTTAATCTGCTTGGACCTCATGACACATATGAGATGTCCACAGCTTGGACAGCTTGAACAACAGACATTTATTTTCACACAGTTGGTGGAGGCTGAAGTCCAAGATCAAGGTGTCAGCAGTGTCACTGCATGGTCAGGTCCCTGTCCTTGGGCTGCTGCATCCTCACATGGCCAAGACAGAAGCCCTGATGTCTGCTCCTCCTCTAATAAGGGTGCCACCTTTGTCAAATTAAGGCTTCACTTGGATGATCCCCTTTAGTCTTAATTACCTCCTAAAGGTCTTAGTTCCAAAATATAATCGCATTGGAGCTTGGGGCTTCCAAATACCCACTGTGGGGTATATAATTCTGTCCATATCACAAACTTTGATTTTCTCCTGCACTTTTTCCCTTGATAATTTCTTTACTCAATTGGACACGTCTGAGCACAACTGACCCAACCGGAACCACATTCGTGTTTTGCATGATGCATTTGCCTTTGTGCACCAGGGTCTGGGCACTCCTTCCAGGCGAGACTCCCTATGACCACTCCCCTCTGGGTTGGATCCTTGCCCGTGCTATGACTCAAGCTGGAATTTAGGAAACAAATGAAAGAGACATCATAAATGGAGTTAACAGCATTTTTTTATTTGTATTTGAAATTCCCAAAGGTAGAAGAATTTGGCAAAGGCTAATAAAAGGGACTGAATTAATAATCTCTAATATCAGAACTGAAAGCATGCATGCTCTTATTACCTACTGTGTGACCTGGTGTATTATCTGCTTAACTGAAGGGTTTGAAGGTGTTGATTCCATTAAGGGATTCTGAGACTCTAAGGGGTCTCTAAATAAACGTAATAGTAAACTTTGGAACTGAATTGGGAGTTAGAAGGCAAACAGAAGGGACAGTTTTATCTGTATCTAGCTTACCGTGTTTATACCTCCACAAAACAAGGGCAAAGGTGAGAGACCTGTGACCCTAAGGCCACACAGCGCCCTCTAGGGCCTGAAGTGTGGCATCTAACTGAACCCAACATGGATTCAGTGTCATTGTCACACCAATAACATCTTAGTGAGCCAGGCATCTGCCCCAGCCGTCCTTATTAGTTCTGCGATACTAGCTGGGAAAATGTTTCATTTGTACAAGGTGAGCATTACACTTTAGTGCCATTGCCAATTTATTGCTCTGACAAAAAATTAATATGTATTTTAAATTACACATATAATTGTTTTGTGTTTTGGTGCCTAATTCTTCTCCTTGAAATGTATGGAAAGCATTAAGATGCTCAAATTGTTTCTTTTAATCCTTTTCATGCACTTTTGTGGGGGGAATTAACCTCCACACTCTGCAATGATTGTGTTGTGATATTAAACACGGAGAGTCTCATTTCCGTTTTATTCCTATTGTGGGGATTGTAAACACCAGAGGTGTCTAATGAAGACTTTAGTTCAACAACATCACAAAATGGAAAAGGCACATCGGAAATACAACAAGCAGCGTGTCTTTCCGTTAGGTCCCCAGATCTGCTGCAGAATATCGATTTCTTTGTGTTTCCATTTTTCTCATTGCCTTTCTCTTTCTTTTCACTTGTAGAGAATTGGATGTGACGAGGCGTCAACAAGGCAGCTGCACAGAGGACAGCATTCAGTTACAACTCGAGCCTCCTTCATTAGTGCCCTGGATTTTCTAGTTTTAAGCCCAGGGGCGAGAATCACGCACATCCAGAGCGACCAGTTCTGCCTATGGGGCAAGTCTACAATAAATGATCTCATCACCACTGACGTTGCAGGTCCACCCTCTCTAACTTTGTTTTTTAAACCTTGGTGTGGAGCCCTGTAGACAGGTCATTCACTCTTTTCTGGGGTCTAGGGAAGCCAGAGAAAAATTTCCTTGCATTGACATGTCAAGTTATTTCTTAGCAGATCTAGACACTCTTTCAACTGACATCCTTTTTAATCATTAGGTCTTGTGATTAAAATTACTTAAAGTTCAAAATTGTTTCTTTTCTCTTGTAGTGCTGACTTTGGCTATCCAATATGCAATTCTAAACACTTGGACAACTTTCTTAACCATTTTGTTTGTTTGTTTAGGACAGAGTCCCACTTTGCTACCCTCTGTAAAGATGGTGTCACAGCTCACAGCAACCTCAAACTCTTGGGCTCAAATGATTCTCTTGCCTCAGCCTCCCAAGTAGCTGGGACTATAGTTGCCCACTATAATGCCTGGCTATTTTTAGTAATGAGGTCTCACTCTGCCTTAGGCTGGTCTCTAACTGGTGAACTCAGGCAGTCCACCTGCCTTGGCCTCCCAGCAAGCTAGGATTACAGGCATGAGCCACCGCACCAGGTTTTTTTAAACCAAGATTAAAAATTGTTATAGTACAGCACCTGTGGCTTAAAGGAGTAGGGTGCCAGCCCCAAATGCTGGAGGTGGCGGATTCAAAACAGCCCTGGCCAAAAACTGGAAAACAAACAAACAAACAAACTTATAGTACAAACAGATTTTAACAGGTAGTTTGAATGACAATACATTCAAATACATGTCAAGTGTACAAAGTAAAACATTAATTTCCTTTATTTTGGTTGGTTTTGCTCATATATTCTGTAGAATCCTCAGCTTTAGTCTACTGCAGACTGCAAATATCTATGAATGTTCACTCAACACAATTTAATTATGCAATCAAGTACTTTCAATAACTTAATTATCTTTTACATGGTAAATCTTAAATCATATTTTTACTAATGGCTATTTTACAAACACAAAAGAGGTAGCAAAAGTGGTATTGGAAAACAAAGAAAATATTCTTGCCTGACTTGTGATTTTTGTTTCACACACAGACCCCTCCCTATGACAGTGCCTGAAGCATTTCCGATTGCAACATGATTTAGATGGAAACAGGTTTTACCGAATCCATCTTGCAGTCCTCTGAAAAAGTAATTGGCTGGAAAAATTATAATAAAATTTTCATAAAGTTCATATTCATGAAGTGGCAAAAATTGCTCTTAGCAAATTACAATATTAATAATTTACACCCATGTCAATAGCATTTCCAAAATAAGAAATAAGAGGCTTTCTACCTCTGAGATTATGAACCTACCTTGATTTTCATCCCCCACACAGACAGTTAAATATGCTGAGACACATTGAGATCTGGAGACAGATTATTCATTTAAGAAGATAGCTCCTTGTTTAATTAGAGATTTATCATCTTAACTAGCCGTACTATTGCTCTGAATTAGTTTTCCAGGGTTTGCAGAATTAAAGATGGTAAAAATTGATGAACCTTAGCTGTATTTCCCCCTGAAGGGTACAAACTTTTATTACATTTTAGATGCAAAACACAATTAGCCTCTAACCTAACCATGTTAATCTCCTTGAGTTAAGCTTATGTGTTTCTGCTTGTCTAGAAACTTTTAATGAAAGATCTATGTCTTTTACAGCCGATTTTAATAACCTCTTTATTTGCATCTCTGCCCTTGTATAGAGGAGGAGTTAATACGATAAGCTCTGGATTACAAAATGCTCTTTTAAAATTAGGGATAAATAAAATTCGGTGACATTCGATTTGAGCTGTGCTCAGCAGGAATGTACAGAGCAATACACATTACTCCAGTTCCTAAACTTCCCATGTAATTAACTAAGATGGACGTGTTCGTGTCATCCATTATGTTACATTCCGTCAACTCCAGACTCCTGGTCATTCGGAGGTGGGGGGTATTTTGACAGGACTGGAGTTTAAAAAATGGATTTACTTTCTGGATAAATAGTTCTTTCGAGGCAATTTTTGTTTCACCAACAGAGACGCTGCAAATTAATGTTTTCCATGTCACATTCTGAAATTTCCAAATTGCAATTTCTGCTTAGCAAAACTTTTTGTTGAGATAAATATGCGCTGTCTCAACATGGGAAATAGAGGGTCTCTTGTGGATCAGCTCCCTCGGGCCTGGACCCCAGGACATTACTACTCCTTCAACTCCAGTGAAATGTTTGGTGCCTACTGCGACCATTCTAGTTTTGTCCTCTTAACAGGTTTTATGTCCCCAAAAGTTAAAGAAAATAAGTCCTCCTTTTCTACACTGAAGTACACATGTAAAACTTTTCTTCTGTGGTCTAGAGTTAGCTAAAATATAGGAACATGGTGACGTGACTAACCTTTTACTATTTTCATGGGGCAGCATCACATCACCTGTTTGCATTATGAAATTATCTCACCCAAAGTAATGGAGAAATTGTGTCCCAAAGTTACATTTCAAGATGGATTTATTTTTGATATTTGATGGGCGTTTTTTTTCCAGAAATACCAACTTTCAAACATAGAATCATTATAATGTAGTCTGAAATACAGCATCATTCATCCTCAGTCACTTAGCAGTGAGATGCTCATCGACTGAGATTGAGTCTAACTGGTCTCTGACACATGGAGACAATCTATATGGATTTGTTGTATGGAGACTAAGTACACGGTTGACTCAGCAGACTCACAGCTATCAACCTATACGCAGCAGGAACAAGGAAAGAATAACTTTGAAAAATACAATTTCCAGAAAAAGTTCTTGTTGGAATTTCAACTTCAATCGAGTAATTTATCTAAAATTATTTCCATTGTTATTAATTTTCTTGCATCACTGCAATTTTTCACAATCTGTAGTCAATAAAACCATGATCTATGAAGCAGAAACTGGACCCTTTTGCCCTGGATTATGAGCAACACAGACCCTGTTGCATTCCTTTCTCAGATTATCTCATAATTCTCGTAATAGGCACCTTGCCTGCAGTTTCTTCCCAGTTCAAACCCAACCCTAGGCTGTTTCTGTCAGAGATAATTTTCTGCCGTATGGATTCATCCTTGTCTTTCCCTAACGACCACTTCCAACTATTTTATTGTATCAGGAATAAAGTCCAAGTTACTAAGTATGTCATTCAAGGTCCTTTCCAAATTGGCCCTGGATTATCTTACTGATTTCCCACGCTAAACGACGAGCTACACTCTCTGCATATACGGGCATTTCCTGTCTCTCAGCCTTCGTTTGTTTCCTGACTGACAAGTGTTTAGCCCTTTCTTCAATTGGCCAGCCCCCTCTTCAGATCCCCCATTCTTTTAAGCCTTCTAGAATCCTCTAGGCAGAATTAATCACTTCGTGTCTGTGCTACCATAATATTTACTATGTACTTTTAGGAGAGTGCCTAGCTCATGCAATGTTCAAGAAATTTATTAGGTGTTACATCTTGGCTACATGCATTCAGGTCTCTTTCTCTTCTGGGGGTGGGGGGACTGTCCTCATTTATCTGTAAATGCTCGGCATCTGGAACAGTGTAAAGAAACAGAATGAGTTCAATAAATATAAATACAGCAAGAAGTAAAGTGGTTGAAAAGGACTTCGGGGACACATACATTTTGCCTGAACCAAACTGATAAACTCCCAAAAGACGTGTGTGTCTTCGTGCAGTCTATCTCTGTGCCTGTCTCAGCAGCCTCTGGCTAGCAAATAGCTTATTTTATTAATTCTTTTGTTAATCAAGAGTTAGCAGAGACAGTCGCATGTCTAACAGCTGGGGCAGGCACTACCTTGCCTGCTGCACTGACCGTGGTGGTCCTTGCCTGTGGATGTGTTTTCCCAGGAGAGCTGGCCCTGGGAAGGAAACAGGGGCCTGTCCACAGCGGGCTATTAACCGACTAACAAAGGGGTGGCATGTCCAGAGAGAATTTTCCTCCAGCTTCAGACTTCCTTTCTGTTCAGAAAGTAACATGTCACAGGCGCTACTGACGTGAAGTGAAGTCCCGTTAGTCAATGGTATGAGAAGCAGTGTGGAAAGGAAGTCCTTTCTATACACTAAATTATAAAGAAGCATTTATTTTGGGAATTTCTAATAGAGCAGAATATAATTATCTATATAAAGCAAGTAAAATTGCTTCAGGACAAGTGGTTCATGGTTTCTAAAACTGCAACTGTAAAAATTATAAGGTAAATTCATAAATTTTGGAATTAAATAATTCCCTAGATAATCTATCATCTCAATAAGCTAATAGACATGATGTTTCACAAATACAGAGTGGCCATAAAAATCATGGCGTTAATGGGCATCCGGGGTATTCTCTAATCCTCTAAAATTCTCCACGAGGTAAGATGAGGGCTCTGGAGCTCAGGTCATTCAATTGACTTGGGCTGGGTCACCCCCGGCCAAGTTTCAGAGTCGGGATGAGCATCGCAGTGTAAATTACCCTCAGCCACTTCCTGTTCAGGACACTGTCCAGGTGGGGTAGGGATTTATGATACGTATGAGCTTATAGACTTAATTACGCAGATGAAAAATCTCAGCTTCTCACAAATCTATCTTACATGCCATCCTGAAAAAGGAATCAAGGGACTCACATGCCACACCCACGGGAACAGGATTTAAATCATAACTATTAGGCCCCAGAGCTGTGATACCGGCAGTGCCGTGCCGGATCACACTGGCTGTCTGCTCCCTGGAAGACTTCACACTCACAAAATTTCTTTCAAGATATAATCTGCCACGTGTTTGGGGTACTGTAGTTTTTGACAGCTACCACCCCATAAAATAATGCTCAATGATGAGATGGCTCATAGTCTCAGTTTCAGTCTGAAAAACAAGGCAAGAGACACATTCTATAATTTTTCCTATATTGCAGCAAAAAGAAATATCTCAAAGGGATTAAATAGAAGAAGAAAATGTCATCTCTTTTGCTGTTTGTTTTACTCAAAATGGTGCTAACCAAAAGAACAGGGCTTTAAGTTGGATGTGAAGTGATGGGTAATTAAGTCCGTGTCATTTATTTTGTAGGAAAAAGAAGCCTTTATCACAAATCGTATTGCTTTCACAGCCTCTCAGAAAGCACATTCTCACTTCACCTTTTTCTTTTCAGTTATTAAAAATAAGTCCTCCAAATACAGGAACCAGACACAGTTACCTAAAGAAAAGAAACCTTCTAATCCGCTCTCCAGGCCTGGAGAGGAGCCGAGGGTCCTTACCTCTGTGGCTCTGTCAGTACACCAATGGGAGCAAGATAAACTCCAAAGAAGCTGTATGTAGCCTGTGTCTGTGCTGAAGCCCCCGCGGTCCAGCCAGCCGGGCTCACACCAGAACCCTGTGACCCTGAGCACCAGCAGCCCCCACTGTTCTCTCTTCAGAGGTGTCTGAATACAGTCCTTCTTGTCGATTTATGAAACATTTAGGTACAAATTTTCCCCAGAATTGACTGTGTTTCTAAAGAATTATGTTCTACAAAAAGAGGCAAAATGTACATTGCAACCATTAATCATTCAGAATAAGAATCGTCATTAATTTTCTTATTGCTGCTAACAGTACTAGACGTTTAAGTTGTTCTTTCAACATTGAGAAGTATTTTCATATTTTTTTCATCTTGTGTGATTCCTGCAGCAATGTTGAGATAGAGAAGGGGCATTTTCCTGTTTCCTTTTAATAAATGAGAGAACTCAGAAGCACAGAGTGTATGTCACTTGGCCTGGGGTCACGCATTTAGTTACAGTGTCTGAATCATGAATTACAGCTTACTCTGGGTTCTGTTTTATTATGATTACTACTTGTACATTTAACTGTAGCTCAAATAGCTAATAGTCCTCAGGGAAACAAATTCCAAGTATTTGAAGATAACACATAGCTATTGTATGTATATGTAAACACACACACACACACACACACGGTCACACATGTGAACACAAATATGTATAGTTTTTCATGCACACACACAATGTAAGCATATAAATAAGTGCAGTCATGCAAGGCTGTAAACTACTTTTTCACTATTCGTTACTAGGCCTCATCTCAATATGTGCATTTTGAACTGTTTTATGCTTTCTAAGGGTAAATCAAAAATGTTTTGAACTTGTAAGTCAAAGAGTGGGCACAGTTTTAAGGATTCTAATACAACCCCTGAGCCTCCAAGTTCCTCCTCAAAATGTATATTTTCTTACAGATTCTTTCTCTGCCACACCCATCATTGATTCACTGTCCTAAATGAGGTGACTTGGATTCATTTGGCCAGAAGACTATATCCACCTATCTATAGCTTTCTCCTGGGTTTAGACGTGAAACGCTGTCGTTTGCTCATTATCTACTGAAACTTCAAACAGACAAAAATACTTATTTGCAGAGGCTGCTATGTGGGTCACTACAAATGTATTAAGACAGGTCATGTTAGGGTTCATTATTTCACTTCCAAGAGAGACAGTCAACAGTGTCCTTTTTGATACATTCGGGCAGGCGTCAACTTGCTCAGCTTATCGGTGTTACCGGGAGGGCTCATTTCTTTCTGTCTGCATGGATTTAACATTTCTTGATTTTCGTGTATCTGAAAACTTTTGTAATGTCCTCTATAAAAGCCAAGCCCCTTCTCCAAATCCAGGTTGCCTGGCCTGCATGCCTGGGCTTACAGGTAAATCACACTGCTTCATATTAACACCCATTGCAATTTCTACATCATGAAAAATAAGGTCTAAATACACAGAGGTAGTCTACTACGAGCCTGAAACGGAGACCACATTTTAACTCTTATCATAACAAGAGAAAGAACACATGAGTGACATTTACAAAATCTCTCCACAATTCACACCGAAGCCCTGACCTCCCATATAATTGTATTTGGAGGCAGATCTTTTAAGGAGAGAATTAAGGTTAAATGAGGTCCTACCTTTGTGTCCCTAACAATATGACCAGGGTCCCTATAAGAAAACAGAGCAACTGCAGTGATGTTCACATCAAGAAAAGACCCTATGAGGGGGCACGGGGAAAAGGCAGCCGCCCCCGAGTCAGAGGGAGACCTCAGGACAAACAGATACTGTCCGTGTCTTGACACTAGACTCCCATCCTCGGGAACAGAACATCCCGTTGTTTAAGCCACCAGGTCTGTGGCATTTTGTTTCGGCAACTCTAGCAGAGAAAGACATTGACAAATTCATAGTGTAAATTCAGTAACCAAAGAAGAGTTATGCGTGGGAGAGAAAGGCTAACAGAGAATTTTAAAAACTAGGTGGAATGCTAGGGAAATAGTTGTAGAGCAGAGAAGTATACCTTCCGCAACTCCCGGCGTCCATGCCTTTGCTTGCAATAATTCCCAATGGGATCACATTTGCATACCTTTACTTTACATTTATTTCATGTTAGATGTATTGCACCTGGTTAAACCAGCAACGCGTTACCTTTCCAGTTGTAGCAACATTTGGTGACAAATAGCAAGTTCTATAAACATGGGAAAGATCAAAGTGATTTGTAAACCAAATTATATACCTTTTAATTTTAAGATCCCAACTCAACTTATGAATCTTTCATGCTTGATAATATCCTGTACATTAGAGATTTAAATTTTGTTGTGGTGTAACAGTGTCTGTATATGTTCAATTTCCATTACCCTTAATGAGTGTTCTGCTCAAACTGGTTTGCAAAAAGTTCACAGTGTGAATTGCATTTTGATTTTGTGTAAAGACGAGATTATTCTCCTCATACCCAAAGCAGCAAACAGAAGCTAAAATGCATATTTTAACACCATACTCATTTCTTTCTACAGAAAAAAAAAATTGACTAGATGTCGATTCCAATTTTAGGAAGTACAACTTATTTAATTTGTAAAACTTTGAAGAGAAGGTACTATAATTTACAGACAGTTTACTTGCTCCAAGTCCTGCTTGAACTGTAGTTTTACACTGAGTGGTTTTCCTAATCCAGCTTGTCAATTTTATTGTCCACTCTAACAAGAAACAGAGTTAGTGACGCATAATAATATCAGGTTTGTGGATTTGAATAGACTTCCCATTCCGGAGTGGGGAACAAACTCTCCTTGATGTCTATCATTTACATGAAAGTGTTTAACTGATTTATTTTTCTTAAGAAAGGAGAATAAATAGCTGGAGATAATTTGGTTGAATGGGGTATAATTCCCATCATTACCAAGGGTTACTATGTTACAGTACCCACCGTGGATGCTTGCTGACCACAGTGGCTCGCGATAGGGTTCCTCTGCCTCTTCTGTGGTTTTGGTGTTCAGCTATTAAATGCATAGTGGGAGGCTCTTTCTCAGCATCCTCCTACAGAGGAAAGTGAGCTCTAAAAGGAAGGAGCGTCTCTTTGTAATAACTTCACAGAATAAAATTAAAGGTTGATTATTACATTATATACCCTGTTATGTAGATGGATAGAGGTATGGATAAGAAAATCACGGAAGGGGTAATTCATGAATCTGAGCATGTGTACTCCGACCTCAGTGTTTTAGAAAGGCACATAAGACGACACAATTCCTGGAAGTAAATATAAACTTTATATAATCTGATGCTATTTCAATAGGGTAGAGTATAAGTAAAATGAAAATACCTGAATTAATAACTATTGGCAGTTGACCAGGAGTGGTGGCTCATGCCTGTAATCCTAGCACCCTGGGAGGCCAAAGGAGGTGGATTGCTTGAGCTCAAGAGTTCAAGACCATCCTGAGCAAAAGCAAGACCCCATTTCTATTAAAAATAGAAAAATAGGGCATGGTAGCAGGGGCCTATACTCCCAACAGTTTTGGAGGCTGAGGCAAGAGGATTGCTTAAGCCCAGGAGTTTGAGGTTGCTGTGAGCTAGAACACCATGGCACTCTAGCCTGGGTAACAGAGTGAGACTCTATCTCCAAAAAATAAAAGTAAAAATAATAAATAACTATTGGTATTAAGTGTTAGCCATTACACAATCATTCTCATATATGAGTCTTATCTCCACATATCAGTTTGTAATTATCCTTGAGGAATTTATTAGATCTAAGTATATATTAACATCTAAATATTTAATCATTTAAATTTAACAAAACAAATATCTATGGATAATTTTATATCTACTCAATAAGAGGAAAATTTAAAGAATATATATTAAATCATTAAAATATTGGTCAATGAACACCAGGAAAACATTTTCTTAGAGAAATAATCATATTTTCTTATTAACAACTTGTCTAATAGTGAAACCTTCAGATTTTACTCAATCATTAAATAATTAACCTACAATAATTTTCTTATGTCATAGATCTTTTGAATCAGTTTAAATGTGTAAACTAAATGCTAAGAAGGAATTTTGATAAGGGTAGTTTGTGTCATATTGTATACAATGCTACAAAACTACTTTGAAACCTGACAAATGAATATCATTCTCTCTCCTCTGCTTCACACACACATGCACAAACACACTACACATTTTTTCTTTTTCTTTCTATATTTAGTGATACTTTCCAGGGATTACACTGAAATAGCACTTTATAGGGTAAGGAAATTGGTTTTCAATTAAGATGAATTTATTTTGTATGTGTAATCAAGTCCTATTGTGTTAAGGCAACAGATTTAGAAAAGAATTTAAAATTCCATTTATCGGACATACAAGAATACCTGGGGCACATTAACAATCTTGTCTTCTCTGAACTGTATGGGTTTCTTGGCAATTTGACAAGCGATCCTTTTTCTATATGGCGTTCAAACCCAGAAGATAATTTCAAATATTTCTATCTTTGTATTTTGGTTGTATTAAATTTTTAGGTGGCCACATGTGATTATTGTTAGTGATAATGAAAATTTATATACGACATAGTATATAACCCACAATAATTAATGGTGGGCTTCATATTAGAGATATTAAGATATTTTTTAATTCTGTGAAAAATAAAATGCATTTCACTTATAAAATAAATATTGCCACATTCCATCAACTTTGAAAGCTGATCTTCAGATTACTGATTGTTTTTTAATAATGTACAAAGGAAAGCAATTTGGCCTTACCCCTTTTGGAGATCTCCAATAACATTTTTTTTAAGTATAACATAATGTTTCTTTCTTGCACTTGCAAAATTGGAATTTTCTTCTAATGTCTATGTTTCTTGTACCTATTCTCTGTTCTCTCAAAAGAGTCAGAGCATTTTAAAGTTCTGTCAATATTAGACATCAGTGGTGACTTGGTAAAAAAAAGTTTTTATGTTTAATACTGTAATTTTCTATGGTTCAACATTATTGCTTCATATAGTAGAACTTTTGGATATGATAAAGAATAGAAAGCTATATTTATAAAGTAATAAAAATGTATAGATTCTAAAAATCAACACCTAAAGTTAGATAAAAATTACTGAAATATGAAGTATTTTTTGTTAAGTTTAATGGCAGCATGTGATTAAATGGATGATGCATGGATGGGAAGACTGGCATTGGGGACCCTTGACAGCACCATTAAGTCAAGGGTCATGTACATCATACACAGACACCAAATTACTCTGAAGTTGCTTTCCTTTGCTGTTTGCTACTGACTCAGAATACTTTTAAAAGTCCTAGTTGATTTTACAGCTTGGACTATAGCATGATAGAAAGTTACTATATCTCAAAATGTCACATGGGTCTATAATAAAGATATCATATAAAAGATTATTCTATCTCTACCATTAAAATGCCTTAAATTTAAGTAAACTTGTCCAACCCACAATTTCTGACATCTGTGATGTCAGAACCCAGTCCTGTTTCCACTTATATAGCCCAAAAATTCTAAGAGGAACGCTGTTTCTGTTAACAGCTAGAAAACCTCACTTAAAGATTAAATATTGGATTCCGTGTCCCCAAGTTCTCCCCAGGAACATAAGAAATAAAGAACAGAGCCATGGAAGATCTGCAAAGAAATCCAAAAAAATCCAAAATTCCAAATGAAACTGCTGGAAATGTATTTAATGGAGTAAAGGAGTTTAAGATCAGCCCAGGCAACATAGAGAGAACTCTATCTCTAACATAAAAATAAATTCGACAGTGTGTGTGCCGTGGTGGTGCATGCTTGTAATCCTAGACTCTCAAAAGGCTGAGGCAGGAAGACCGCTTGAGCCCAGGAGGTGGAGGCTGCCGGGGGCTGTGGCTGTACCATTGCATTCCAGCCTGGGTGACCAAGCAAGACCCTGTCCCAAAAAACAAAAAAAAGAACAACAAAACAAACAAGAAAAGAAATGGCAAAAAGCTAACGTTCACGATGAAGGAATATTTTGCCAGAAGGATGATCTGAAATTGATGAACTTGTGCAAGAATTAAATAATAAATACATATACATATAAAGTCTTGTTTGTTTAAAACCATCATAACCCAAAACTCAGTAAGCATAGTCATTATGAAAAAATAAAGCTCTTTGAATAAGTTAGAAATGATACTCTCTCATCATGCCAAAATTTTCTTGCAAGATTTGCCAAAAATAGACACTTCATTGTATATATAGCCCAGACTAACAACATACTCATTTTAATAGAATTATTAGAAACAACAGGTTTAAGTTATCTCAGTCCATATATATTTTCCTTTTAATAATCATATTTTAGATGTCAAAAATTTTAGATTGTGATTGTTCTGTTGCCCACTGAGTGACGTCTGCAGGAGGCGTTCACCACCATCAACGCAAGGTGAAATCTTAGGGTCCCTTGAGATTATTCTCTGTCATTCCACTCTTTCACTATTTTTATATATCTGTTACTTTTGAATATACCACTGAAATGTCTTTCAAATGGGTGTTTGGGTGTTTTCTTTCTTTCTTTTTTTGTAGTTTTGGCTGGGGCCGGGTTTGAACCCACCATCTCCATATATGGGGTTGACGCCCTACTCCTATGAGCCCTGGGTGCTGTCCTGGGTTCATGACTACTTCCTTAGTTGGAAACTTTAACATTCTTTATACTTACCAACTTTTTTTTTTTTTTGACAGAGTCTCAAGCTGTCACCATGGATAGAGTGCCATGGCTCCATCATTGTTGAAGCTCACAGCAACCTCCAACTCTTAGGCTCAAGTGATCCTTTTGCCTCAGTTTCTATTTTTATTAGAGACAGGGTCTCACTCTTGCTCAGGCTGTCATCAAACTCATGAGCTCAATCAATCCACCCTCCTCTACTTCCCGGAATATTAGGATTACAGGCGTGAACTGCTACATCGGGCCTCTACTACCAAGATTTTAAACACTGGTCCTGACAATTATTGTCTCGTCTCTCTAGACTTTCCCTACCAGTATTCCTCTGTGCTACTAACTTCTCAAAACACATTTAAACACATTTAAAGGAACACATGCTGTTCCTTTGCTTACAAAAATGTAAATGGATTGTGGGATAAAGTCCAGTAAGTCTGTAGCTGGTCATATTTCTTCAGTCTTTTACAATATCTTTCCAGTCTTCCCACGACTGTTTACTAACCTCTCTTAATTAGTATTGAAATAGCTTTTCCTCCTTCAATGCATGAAAATGCCTGTATTTCTTCTATAATCCAGCTCTAATATGTGTATAATCCCCTTAGTTATAAGAAACTCCAACATGACAGTGTGAGTTTATTATATCTTTTGTAGTCTCATGTTTTGCTCTTGGTATATCCCTAAAGTATACCTTCAAAACATTGCATTATAAATAAAATACATTGTTTATCTCCACTCCCAGATGTTTGAACATGTTGAGGACCAGAGCTATGTTTATTATCACTTAATTTCCAATACCTAGTATAGCGACTGAAACATAGAGCAGATAGAAAACATATTTTCCATTCCAGGTTACAGCTCTTAAAATACTTATGCTAATAAAAGAGTATTTAAAAACACCATAGTATTCAATTTACAAATAAAGTTCATTGGCAAATAGATCTTCATAGAAAGTGGACCTAACACACGTTTCCTACAACCATCAATCATATATGGATGAACAGTTTAACAAGTAAAACTGCAGGGAAATTAAAAAAAAAAAGATCTTGCTCATAATCCTTCCCCCAGAATAAAAGCTGAGAAGAAATGATGGGTTTTCTTAGCCTCCGAAGGGCCTGGATTTGGGCTTTCTGTGTTAACACAAAGGCTGAGGGTTTTCACTGGTGTTTCTCATTTCAGAAACCTTTCTCCAACTGGCCCTGCAATGCACTGCCTTGAGCTCCTTCCCAGCACTCCTGTCCGGGAAGAATGTGATCTGACAGGGCCGTCTCCTTCAGCTACTGCCAAATAATTGGTGGAGAAATACATGTCTTCCTCCTCTCACAGACAATGACCACAAATTACCTGTGTCTTACACCACAAGGAGAAACACGTCTGTGCTTCAATTATAAATTTGAGATTAGCCTGCTGTCCTGGTCCAGATCCCCCAGAAGCAACCCCAACGTGGAGACTTGTACACAGGACGCGTGTTAGGGAAGGATCCTGGAAAAAAATACTGGTGGGGGGGTCACAGGCTGAAGCAACTGAGCTAAGGGAGAAACTGAGCAGGGAAACCAGTTAAAGAAAGGCCTCGGTCAGCCCTGTGGGGAGTACACAGATTTGACAGGCCTTCCTGGTTGTCTGCATTTAGTTGAAGGGAAACAGGCCTTTATCCCTCTTGCGATGATGGATCGATCAATGGAGGCAGACTTCCGTAGGAGGACGTCTGACCTTGAATGAGGCAGCTCTTCAAGGGCCTGACACTGAAGCCCATCTTTCAGCAGCACTACTAAGAGTTAGAAGATGAAGTTGCATTCCTAAATGATGTAGGTGGTACATCAATCATAATCACTAAATTTTAATTTGCTTCCATTCTATGGTTTTTTCTCTCCCATTAGCTGTGTATCTATCTACGTGTCTGTGTAGCTCTCTATGCATTCTAAAGTATTAAGGTGAGATAAGGAGATGTAACAGCTAAGAAAACCTATTACATTATAAAGACTTAGTAATTATGATGATTATTATATAAGAAGCATGCAATCTGATATATCAATGTAAAATGGCATTTACGTCTTTACTCAATCAATGCATTTATTTTATGCTCAATGTTATGTACATGCTTTCTTAAGCCACTACAAATAAACCAGTATGTGGCCAAAGCTTCTTAAAAACAGATGATTTTTTTATTTCAAGCCTTATTTTTTTTGCCTCAAGCCTTCAAAATGTACACCTCAGAAAGAGATTTTCTTAAAATTCATCTACTAAAATAAAATAACATTTTTTTTCCAAAAAAATAAGAAATGACGGGAAGGAAGTGTGGATAATCATGGAATAGCTGTCAGATGCCATAGGATATCGAGTTGAAGGATGAAATAATATCGCAAACTGAAAAATAGTATTGGATTCTGAGTACAGAGGTATGAAAGTCTTGAGGATAGAAAATATAAGCTTAAACATGAAAGGACATTAAGAAAATATAATCTTTTAGGGCGGCACCTGTGGCTCAAAGGAGTAGGGTGCTGGCCTCATATACCGGAGGAGGCAGGTTCAAACCCGGCCCAGGCCAAAAAAAAAAAATGCAACAAAAAAAAAAAGAAGAAAGAAAATATAATCTTTCATCAGTTTTGTTTTACACTGTTTCCCATTTTATTATCCATGAAATTAGGATTGAATTTAGAATTAGAAGTTCATTTAATTAGACTTTTTTCTTTTATAAAAATAATATATAAAATAGGTCTTATAACAGAAGCCATACTGGATTTAAGAAAGTATGGTATTGGCACCACAAGTGATACTGCAAAAGAATACAGTAAACAGATGTACTGTTGTATGAAGACTATGCTTACGCTCCAGAAGCTTATTTCTTGGTCAACTGATTACAATTCCAGATATAATTTTCCTTATAAGAATTGCTATAAAATAATTGTGAAGATTGATTCCTTGAGTCCCAGATATATGTATATGGTTTAATGCTACTGCTACAAATATTCTTTACCCTAACTTTTTATGTGCAAATATGTCACGTATATCAGCTGGGAAGGGGAAAAGATACTTCTATGCATTGCTGTTGCAGAATCTAGAGACTCCCTACATTTTTGCTTCTGTATTGTGCCAGTGAAAATGAACTTCTAGGATCTTCCTCCTATAGTTTTAAAAAGCACCAGTTTTCTGATGTAGGGAAAAATTATAAATTTAATAATAATCTTATAATAATAATTATATAATAATCTTATAAATTATAAGAATTATTATTATTATTGAAGAATGGTATGGTAAACTCTTATAATACCTATTCAAAACCATGAATAAGCAGATTGTATTAAAACAATTAAGTGCTTCGTGGACTGTTCCCATGTACTTTTACGCATATTTCACTCTGTATTTTCAAATGTGTCTCTGATACAGTATGGAATTTACAAAGACAAATTATCATTCTCATGTTGTAAACGATGTCCTCTTCATTTGCTGGCCTTATTATTTGTACTTCAAATTTGTGTTTAAAATACAAACAATTCTTTTTAATTGTCTTAATGTATCCAATTTAACTAAGTAGGGGTTCTTTTAAGAGTCAGGGAGTATATGTTATATATTTCACCTGACATTTCTAAATTCAACTTTGAGGACATTCATGTAAATAATTGTGAACTTAAAATATTGTAACTATAAAATTTTTGTTCCCAAGTGACATAATAATTGAACCATGGGAAAAAATGAGTTAACATTTTTCACCATAAATTACATTTAAATAATTTTAGACATTTTAAAAACATTACTAAATTTCAAGATACCCAATAGAAATAGGGAAACATAGCAAATATTTATTTTTACAAATTATAGACCCATAAGCTTGTATTGAAAGTTTTAAAGGTATCTAGGAAGCAAATAAGTGGAAACACTTTTCTATAAGTTTCTGAAGGAAGGTTGCTGTCTCTCTGTTATTACTTAAAAGCACGCCTACCTGTCGCATTCTAGGAGACAGGTAAGTCATCTGGAATGACAGAGTATTTTCACTCTAAATTCTAATTTACTAAAAGCAGCTTAAAACAATCGTCTTCCAAACATTACACAGAACAAATATTAAGGCTATATGCTGGAATTAAAACAATTAATATGAAAACTTTAGTTTCTTCGTATGTTTCAAAATAAGACAAATTCTGGGCTTTCAGGCACAATTTCTAAAAAAAAAAAATTATTTCCGCAGTGTCAAGCTGTGAGGCTTCTACAGCTCATCTGCATATCCTAATTTTCATCCAAATTTTTATGGTGCTGACCATCTGGATGAATGAGTGCTACAGATGACTACCCAGGTCCTTCCAACAGAAGCGAAGTTATGCCTGCTGCTATGAAAAAATATATTTTGGTTGAGCCTTAGGAAGTCCATTTGTCAACATTCTGGAAAGTGGAAATGTGCCTGGGTATGTTTGATGTAGGATTTCTCTTCTACATATTAACTTACGTTTCTATTAACCCTCTGAACAAGGGTGTCAGACAATTCTTGATTATTGCTGAAGACACTAAAGACTAAGTTTAGGGTCAGAGTACTCGAATTTGATTTAGGATTTAAAACATTTCCTTGTTGTCGTTGTTGACTTATTACAAAGCTCAAACTCTCTTAACTCCAATGTCCTCATCTTTTAATGAGAATAATACACAGCTAACAATAATGCCTTAAAAATTGAATCAAATAATGTGAGTGAAACAAAAGAGAAGTAAAGACTAATAACATTGCTATACTTTTGGGAGTCAGAACAAGAAGAAGCCCAAGTAAATAGCTGAAAATCAGAGCATAAATATAAAATAAAACAACAATTCCTAAAATCACAATGTACTGGGACTAATTTATGCAAATAAATTCGAACATTCAATTGAATTAGTCGATATTCTAGAAAATATGCTATCAAAATGGACTTAGAAGTAAAGGGAAAATTTAACTACTCCTATAACTTCAAATAATATGAATCTGATGAAGAAAACCAAATGTATTTTTTTAAAGCTACAGAGAATTTCACTAGTAATCAAAAAAAAAAAAAGCATTACTCTATAGATACTAATGTCTTATATCAAATATTAGTAAGTATATAAAGCAATGAAAGTATTTATACTGGCAAGAGTGTACATCTGTGCAAGCAATTTACAGAGGGAGCTGGTTATTACTTAAGAGAATCAAATGGTGTCTTTCTTTCCAAGTAGCATATCTTCCCCAGATATCTTCCCTAGAGGAAATCTTGTACATGATTATAAGGGAACATGACATATAATATGATGTTGAAGTGTTGTAAATCAGAACCACAATGACGGTCCCTCTGTAGGAGAATAGATAATTAATCTGCATTTATTAATTCGATGTAATACTATATAGTAATCAAATTACATCTTCACATCAATGTGGTCAAACCTCAAAAAGAGCATGGTGACTGCAAAGCAACTTCAGAAAATCTTTATACTTTATCATGCCATTTCTCTATACTTTAAATTTAAAATACATTCACATGTATTCAGATACATGATTCACATCACCATTTTGATAATCACATGTTATATATCTCAGTCTATCTAAAAGGACAGAAAATAAATTAGAAAAATAATGACAATTATTTAGAGTTGGGGTAGGTGTCAGCCATATTATGGGTAGTATTTTCTTTAAACAGTTACATAATATAAAAGTACTATCTATAAGAAAAATAGCTATAAAATAGATATTAGAATAGCTATAATTATTATTTATTCATAAATACTTAAACCAACCTACATGAAAATAAGTCTTACGATGAAACCTACCCATTGTATCCAACTGAGGCTTCTAAGATTTATTTTCTGATAAAAAGAACAGGGTTTCTCTAGGGTCTGGGTCAAAAACTGTGCAAGGTGGCTTGGCCCCTGTAGCACAGTGGTTACGGCACCAGACACATACACCAAGTCGGCCAGGTTCAAAGCGGGCTGGGCCTGCTAAACAACAACAGCAACTGCAACAAAAAATAGCCAGGTGTTGTAGTGGGCTCCAGTAGTCCCAGCTACTTGGGAGGCTGAGACAAAAGAATCACCTAAGCCTAGGAGTTGGAGGTTGCTGTGAGCTGTGACTCCACAGCACCCGACTGTGAGGGTGACATAGTGAGATTCAGTCTCAAAAAGAAAGAAAAATGACCTGTACAAGGTGAGCATACCGTCACACTGTGGAAAGCGAGGGGTAATGTGATGAGAAGGCAGACCCTCTCTATTCTGATTACGGACATGGAATAAGTTACTAAGAAACAACAGCCACCTGTACACATCTCTTTTGATCATATATATATATCAAACATATCCTGTATGTGTATATATGTATATACACACACACTTACTAGGGTTTCTGAGAGAAAATGTTCCATCCCTTTCTCTTCCCCATTTCATTCATACCCCTAAATAATGTTCCAAGCAAATAGTATGTTACCAAGCCTATTTTTACTCACCCTAAAGTATGTCTCACAATCTATACCATCTCTGTAAATTTAAACTCCATTTATTTTATTCCTGTTCCATTTTTCAATTGGTTAAATACATATTCATTGGAACTCTTCATATACTCAATCAGTATGTTTTATTTAAGGCTCTAGGAATGAAATTTCAGTCTCAGGAAAGGCAGCCAACTCTTCACCCACAAACATCACAGAGGCAATACTGTCAAGGCAGGTGTCTCTTTCTTTTGAGAAGAGCATCTTGATATGATGGCCCAATTCTATTCTAAGTTACTACAGTTGTATCATGGTAGCCGCTTGATTACACTAGCAAAAATTTATAACTTTGAGAAGTGGTTTGTACATTTTGAAAGCTTTCCTTGGTTTGAGGCTGGGTACGGTGGCTCAAGCCTGTAGTCCCAGCACTCTGGGAGGCCAAGGAGGGTGGATTTCCTGAGCTCAGGAGTTCAAGACCAGCCTGAGCTAGGGTGAGACCCTGTCTCTAAAAATAGCTGGGCAGTGTGGCTGGTGCCTGTTGTCCCAGCTACTTGGGAGGTTGACATAAGAGAATCGCTTGAGCCCAGCCCAAGAGTCTGAGGTTGCTATGAACTATGATGCCACAGCCCTCTACTGGGGGGAACAAAGTGAAACTCTGTCTCAAAAATAAATAAATAAATGAGTTAATGCATAAAAACTTTGTTAGATTTAGAAGTAATCAAAAAAGAATATACCTAGAAAACCATGTGTCATCATCATTAGATAATCTAATTTAAAATGAGCTTGTCCAAACTCCACCAACCTTCATAGTCAGAGGCCTTCCTTAAAATTTATTGAAGATTAAAACCTAAGCAAAATGTCCATACTTAAAAGAGTAGGACAAAAAGAGAGTAGACAGTTTTGTTTCATGCCTGCGTTCTCCTTCTGAAGATCCACTCTCTCTGGAGATCAGCTTCTCAGCTCCTGAGTAACAACTGATCGCTACCACTGAGCCCTAAAACATTGAACCAGTAGCTTCAGCAGGATATGAGGACTTAAATGATTTTCATAAGGGGACTTAAATGATTTTCCTTACAAGTGGCCACTGCATTTATTATCATAGGGTTTTTTGATTACAGATGACTTTAACAAGTATATGCAAAATACCATTGTTACTCCAACTTGCTTTTTAAATTTCTTACTAATAGGCTATACATTGTCAGTGTGATGGTCCTTCCTATTATATCACTGAACTTAGGCATGGGAGTGACCTTTATTCTCATTGTAGTGACAGTGTTGACATTTATCCAAGCCCTGTGATCCAGGTAAACAAAGACGGTTCAAGAAATTCCCTGCATTTTGTGTTCCAGATTACTCTGTTTTATTATAAAGAAACGTCCTTCCTCAGATGATGGAAGTAAGGCTCCTGAATGTCCCACTTATTTACTGGTGGCAAGGACAGACATAGATTCTTCAAATTTGCATTTCTTGCCTTGAAATGATTAGCTGAACTATCTATCCCCACTGATCAGTCTGAACAAAAGAAACTCTGGTGAAGATTCTCTCTTTCCTCTAAACCACTGGACCCTGGCCTGACCCAACCTGTGGCAGCGCACGGGGCACCCGCCCTCAGGGGCCCTCTGGAGAGCGCTGACCTTGTCTGTCGACATTCTCCGACCTGCTTTCCCACCACACCATCCTCAATCACCCCACCAGCCATGTGGGGTTAGTTATTCCTGCCTATGGAAGGACAGCCTTTGTGCCTAACTCTTAGGGTGCTTGCAGATCTCATTGTCTTTGCAAATGTCAAAGTCTCCGTTCTCCTATTAACATAGTTCCTTTCTTCTTCCAGCAGTAATCGTTTTGGAGAAACTGCTTAAGTCCAGATTTCTTTTTTCTTCAGCACTGGTGGTCATATCCTATTAGGTTGCTCCCAGTAGTCACTCTTTCCTCATCTATAGCAAGAGAAACTCTGATTTTAACTTTGAAAGACGCTCTATACTTCCCAGCATCTCTTAGAGGCACATGGGCATCGGCTATTTGTGTGTCCCTCCCCGCCAAAGTCGTATGTAAAATGCTAATCTCCAAAGTGACGTTATTAGGTAGGACCTTCAGTAGGTGATTTGGGACTAGTGCCCTCAAAAAAATGACCCCAGAGAGGTTGTTGTCCCCCTCCACCAAGTGATTAGCTGGCAAGAATACAGCCATCTCCAAGAAAGGGGCCGTCATCGGACACAACATTTGCTGGCCTCTAGACCTTGGAGTTGTCCACCTTCAGAATTGTAGGAAATTAATGGAT
Source organism: Arctocebus calabarensis (assembly GCA_963573935.1). Lineage (NCBI taxonomy): Eukaryota > Metazoa > Chordata > Mammalia > Primates > Lorisidae > Arctocebus > Arctocebus calabarensis. The sequence continues at coordinate 18,757 of CAUYON010158994.1, read as the reverse complement.
CCTGTTTATAAGCCTCTCCATTTATGGTGTCTCATCACCACAGTCCACATAGACTAAGACAAACTTTTCCTGCCTTTCCCATTTTCTACTCGGGGGAATCTCACTCCTGGCTCCCCCATTCTCCAGCTCACTGATGGTGGATGCTGACAGTTCTTGGTTTCATAACCACTTGAACCAACTTCTGATTTCAATTGATATTTTCCTGTGTGTGTGTTTGTGTGTACTTACATGTATGTATGTGTGTGGTGTGTGTGTACACATACACGTACATGATTCTCCTACTGATTCTGTTTCTCTAGAGAACTCTAAGCAACAGACCATTTAACAAAGCTTGACAAAGTTTAGTCAATGGAAGGTATGCAGGGCTGGTACTCGATGCCCCAAGTAAAAGCCAATGTCTGCTTTCCTGATACATTTTGATCTTTCTTTCAGTGGAACATGAATGTGATGCCTGCAATTGGAGCATCCAAATTGCACAAAGGGATGTCATCGTGTATTGAGGACAGTAGATCAACAAGACAGAGTGAGCCACTGCTTTTCCCAGGGCTGGGGTAGCCCTGTATCACCCACGGCCAGACCCAGAGCTGCCTGGACCACGTCATTACGCTCTCTTCACACCCATAGAAATCCTCTCCCAACAAAGTTACCAGAGGAAAGAAAAATCAAACCTTTGGCTCTTCCGAGTGAGTCTCAGGTGACTGAATAATGACTTTAAAATCATTTTTTTTTCGAATGAAACACAAAGAATTAAAAGTGAAATTACTAGAATGGTGGACAGTTCCTGGAAATTAAGACAAAACATCTATTGATTTGTCTTTTCCTTCAGTTCCAGGGTAGTAAATAATTACAAATAATCAGAACACAGAGGAAATGTGAAACAGCTCATGACCCTTCTTTGGAAAAGACGCATATTCCTGGGTATTAGGTTGGAACTAACAACGTCTTAGTTCAGGAAAGTATAATTCTGACATCTCTGCCCATTAGACAGGCTGTCTTTTCATCCACGATCAACTAGGATTACTCATTTATCTGTCCTTATTTTAACGTGAAGAGTTATTTAAGTCACATAGTAACAAATTAAAAGTGGCAGAGATGTCAAATGTGGTTTATTAGCACACAAACATTAAAGCAGAAGAAAACAAAAAACAGTGATAGTTTTGTAACATTTCACTGAGTTAACTTTCTCTATGACCATAAAAATGACTGAAAAAACATCTGAACATACTGTTCATCAGTTGATATCTTTCAACTTTTTGCCTTGAGATAAATATCACATTAAAATTTATTGATGCTGTTTGGGAAGCACATGAAAATAACCAAATATCCACACACGCATACATACAGGACATGACCTTGAATTTGGAGCTTCTATGGATCTAGTTTTGCCAAAGGATATGTGTTCACAAATTCCACTGGTATCAGCAGAAAGGAGAGATACTTAAGGAGGAAAATTCAACTGTTACTACAAATTAAAATGAACCAAATATCTCTGTATGCATTAAATTTTATTGACACTTACACTAATGTGTTAATTCATTATTTTTTTAACTTGATCTCCATTTGAAAAGACAACTCTTATTGCTGAAAAGGTCTTTGATCAAAGGATGAATGAGGTTATGATGATATATATAAAACTGAAATAAGTTCATGATATTGATTATTTAGATTACAAACATACTGGCCTATTTAATAGGTACATGTCAACAGATCCATGTAACATATATATACACACACACATAATCTCTCAAATTGAGTGTCACATGGCTATCACTAAAAAAAATTAATTTATCCTAATATGTAAAAGCAATTTCAGCACTCTTATTACTCATTAGTTTATTTTAAAAAAATCACTAAGTGATTTCAGAGTGAAATATTCTTGCTTGATAATCATTTTAAGTTTCATAAACAACCGGGCACCATCACATCCCTCCATTATTCCAGTAAATCTTTCCTAATTAGTGTGCCAGTGGGAACAGAAATAGACCAATTAATTTATTGTCCTAGTTATCAAAAGCCCCCAAGAAAATATATGTTAGTTGGTAATCACTTTTTTTCCCCTGAATTTTAAAAAGTAAAATGCAGTATCAGGCATAAGACTCAATCAGTCATATGTAATAACAGTATAAGATCAAAGAAAGAATGAACTGCAGAGAATTCCACATTTTTTTCTTAAGACTACAAAAACTAAAATAATGCCAGTCTTCACAATAAACATGTGAACACAAATATAGATAAAATGAGCCGGTCATGAATTATTTCAAAATAATCAAAATTTGGACCAATCAATTTTCTATTGAATTCAGAACAATTAAGGAAGAAAGAGCAATTACACCTCTATGATTTTTTACTATGTGGAAGAGAATGTCAAACTCTGCTCTTGAATACTAAATGTTTTTCCCATGTATTTAGAAATGTTTCTGATAGCTTGAAAATGAAAATATTTTATTAATTTTTATTTTATGTGTGTGTATATATTTATATATATATATATATATATATATATATATATATGAGCTATTAAAAATTTTATAGATCACTAAGCTAGAGAAAGTTTTCACTTCTAAATGGAATATATATCTCCCAATTACTATCAATTTTTTTTACCGGGTGGAGAATCATTAGTGATCTCTCTTAGTTAGTCACTCTCTGAACACTTTAGTCAGCAGGCAACTAGTTCTTTCTCCTCACAGATGTCTTCTACATAACCTTTAAGTTTTTGGTGCTATTACTGTTGGTCTTGCAACTGATATTTGATGTTTAAAACATGCCTTTATTAATCTTCTAGGGTGTGATATCAGAGTGCTTTTGAAGTTCAAATAAAATATTTGATATAGGAGACTGAGAATAACTTTGTTATCTTGATAAGCTTTTGGTATTTTGAATTCATTAACCATTTATGTAAAACATCCAAAAATTTCTTGAGGAAAGAAAAAGTCTCGTTCCAAAATTGTATCTCTAAAAGTCGTACTACTTAAGCATTTTTCAGGTTCTCAGATAACATACAAGATTCATAAATTTATTCACTCAACAAAACATAATTCCTAGGTACTGTGGGTAATAAATATAACACATATAACATGTTGATGAGGATTACATATTCAAATATGGAGACTAGATATTTAAATTTTTTAAGTATTTTTTAAAAGTTAGTGAATTATGTACCACACTAAGATAATAAATCAGGCTTGGTGCCTGTAGCTCAGTGAGTGGGGCACCAGCCACATGCACCAAGGCTGGTAGGTTCGAGTCCAGCCCAGACCTGCTAAACAACAATGACAACTGCAACCAAAAAATGGCCGGGTTTTGTGGCGAGTGCCTGTGGCCCCAGCTGCTCGGGAGGCTGAGGCAGGAGAATTGCGTAAGCCCAGGAGTTAGAGGTTGCTGTGAGCTGTGATGCCATAGCACTCTACTGAGAGTGACATAGTGAGATTCTGTCTCAAAAAAAAAAAAAAAAAAGATAATAAATCCTATCTACGGAGATGAGCAGGAGAGTGTACTAGTTAAGAACCGTACCCTTAGAGTTGTATTTTATTGTATCTGACCATTCACCAGCTAAAGGCTGCAATTTTCTCATTTGTGAAATGAAAATAATGATAAAAGAAAACTCATAGCTTTTTTTTTTTTTTTTTTTTTAGAGACAGAGTCTCACTTTTTCATCCTTGGTAGAGTGCAGTGGCATCACAGCTCACAGCAACCTTCAACTCCTGGGCTTAGGCGATTCTCTTGCCTCAGTCTCCCGAGTAGCTGGGACTACAGGCGCCCGCCACAACGCCTGGCTAGTTTTCTGTTTTGCAGTTTGGCTGAGGCCGAGTTTGAACCCGCCACCTTCGGTATATGGGGCTGGCACCCTACTCGCTGAGCCACAGGTGCCGCCCACCTCATAACTTTATTTGAAGGTTTCAGTAAGATAGAAGCATGAAACATGTCACAGACATTGTTATAGAAAAAACACAATAAATAATATTTATGGTCAAGCTGCCCTGGAAGGATCAAGAAAGGCTTCCTACAGGTTTCAGCGAGTGACCTGAGCTCTAGCTCTTGGCACTAGAACGGCAGCAGGTGCATGGCTGGGTCTCCGGTTGGGACACCCTGCTTCTGACTAAAGGACTGGTTACGTCAAAAAGGACAGAGACACACAACCGAGAAATAATTAGAAGATTGTGCAGGTGCAGAGGAGACGCAGTGTGGACAGACTGTCATCATTCACACACTTTCAGCTCCACTTGTCAGAAAACCACAGGCAGGACTTGGGTCCCATTTAGGAAAGAACAGGCGTGACTAAACCCAGGGCCGTGTAATCACAAATCCCAAATTCAGCACAGCGTGCAGGGCAGACACCAAATAAAACTAGAGGACAACTTGCCCTCCTGAAAGCAGAGGACACGGGTGCCCAAAAAAACAGAATAAAGAGAGATTGATATAATTTCCCCACTTATGATTTAAATATCTCTCCCCCAAATCCAGAAGTTTACGATTATTACTCCATGAAATTATCAATCTGAAAGAAGCCTCAGAAAGCACATAATCAAACACTACACTTTCAGTTACAGCTCCCCACAATTTCTCTTCGCTGTGCTCACCACAATACAAAGTCTATATTTTTATAAATACCTGGTTAATCTCTCTCTCTGCTTACTGGACTGTGAGTATTGTGTGAATAAGCAAAGTGCCTTTTCTGGCCACCCACTGTATCCCACGACACAAGACAGTGCCGGGGCCTTGGGAGGTGCATATTAACGGAGTGACTAAATGAAGGCTGGATGCGTGGCAGACGAGAGCCCTGGCGGGGCGTTGTGGCATTTGGCCCTAGTGAACGCAGCTACTGGGTGGCAGAATGTGGACCTGCAAGTACTTCCTGGATTCTCACCACTCAGCTTCCCCACACCCTCACCAGGGCGTCGTGTTAAACATCTCCTCTCCCGGACACTGCTTAGCCATGACAAGTAGACGTCTCTGAGACTTTGCTATGAATATCAACTTGTTTAGTCTGTCTTAAAACAGACCCAGAGAAGATGTGAATTGGGAGATTTTAGTAACCGGCATAGCCAGCTGTGTAAATGGTGAGAGACAGCATTAAAGTTTGGCGTGGTCCATTTCTCAGTTTGGCCTAGAAAATATGTGAGCCCATTTTCCAACCAAAAAGTTAGAGAAGGAGCCTTCCTGGCCTTCCCCGTCTTCCAGGATGAGAGTTCCCTGAGCAGGAAGTATGAGAAGCGGGCTGGAGGGAGGGAGGGGGACAGGAAGGAAAAGAAACCCTTCAGGTCTTCCCTTGGGCATCGACAGCTACGATCACACACACTGGCTAGTGACCCATGGTTGTTAAAACAACCACAGCAAGAAATGACGTTAAAATGAAAAAAACAACGCTACTGTTATCCAAATGGCACTGGTATGAATTTATCCCACGTGGTTAGTTATTCCTGCATCTGTGTCAAGAACCCACATTCCACAGAAAGGTTTTGTTACCTTCAGCCGCAATGGAAGCTCAGAGGTAGAAAACATTCATTAATTGAAGACAACCAAAAGGAAAGTCTGGCAAAAGTAAACCATTTTATCTGTTACTCTGGTATTCTATTTCCTCAGCAAAACTTCTCCCTGGGTTATCGACTAATAAGAATGAACACCGTTAATGGACATGACAAAATTCCATGCTCACAGCACTACTACAACAATAAAAACATTGGACGATTTTAACATTATTTACCTCCTGGTTATTAAATTACCATGTAAAGTATCACTTAATTAAATGCTTTCTTAACCAATTTTTTGCACTAATTTCAAGTTTAACTTTTTCACTAAAATTAAAAAAAATGGTAACCAAAATCAAGCAACACGCTAACGATTTAAATGTCTGCCTCTCAGCTTTACTTAAAACTCAGTTCCTGTGGAATCTTTCTTTAGACATTCCATTTAAATTCTAAAGTTGTAAACCTTTCCTTACAACCCTTAATGCCACGTTCCTAATTATTTTTCAGTTGGCATTGTCATGACCCAAAATACAGTGTGTTTCACTTATTTTTATTTTTTGCAATTTTTTGCCCAGGCTGGGTTTGAACCTGCCACCTTCGGCATATGGGGCCGGCACCCTACCCCTTTGAGCCACAGGCACTGTCCTGTGTTTCACTTATTTTAAAATTCATCTTCAGCAGTCTGCACCCCTGTGGTACGTGCCATGAGGGCTGGCATTTTTGTCAAGTTTGCTAGAGGCTGTAACTATGAATCTTCCTTACTACCTGGAACATGATATTTTCTTAACACAGATGTTCATTAAAAGAATAAAATGTTTCCAAAAAAAATACTTATTGTGATTCCAATAGTAATAGTAGAATTTAACAACATTTTCCAAATTAATGACCAGGATATTATTCTTATTCTGACAAAATGGCATACTGGATTCTTTGCACATAAAAAGAAAAAAAATTTGATTCTATATGAGCTGAAGTATCTGTTAAAAGGTACACGTTGCTAAGATCACTAAGTGATAACGCAGCACATTGGGAGTGACGGGAAATATTTTAAAAGTGGGCATTAAATTAAGTGAAAGAAATCATGATTTAGGTTAAGACCTTTTTTGGAACGGTCTGACAGATTTACAGGCAAAATAAAAATGCAAGATACTTGTGAATTGAGCAGAATTTCAGAATTCAAGTTTTTCATAGATGAAGCTCATTTTAGGCGACTTTCAGATAATTCTCAAAAAGGTTACAAAGGAGAGATTACGTCAGGTTATTTTGTATTAGCAGAATCGTTAAAGATATTTTATTAATTAAAATCCATGGAATGCACATTGTGAGTACGTGTACACATATACATATATCGGTAGATAGATAAACAGATTCAAAAGATGAGCATTCCCCCCCCCCAAAAAAAATGAGTATTGGTCTCAGTCATCTAGGAAGGTTTTGTCCTATAGAACTAATATCTGCATTATTTGTAGTTTCAGCCTTGAAAAAAAAAATTTTTTTTTTCCCCTGCAGTTTTTGGCTGGGGCTGGGTTTGAACCTGCCACCTCTGGCATGTGGGGCCAGTGCCCTAGTCCTTTGAGCCACAGGCACCACCTCAGTCTTGAAAATTTTTTCAGCAATATTCTTGAGCTCAGATTGTTGGTCCAGGTATGTGCTAGAATTTTGTTATCATAACAATTAAGTCTGCCTACTTTGTAGCTGCAGTCTTAAATAAGTTTTAAGCGATTTTCTCTTATTACCCTGAGTTGCACTGACAGGCCCAGGGATGTTACTACACATTTCTATATTTTCTTAACTAATAACTTTTTGAGTTACATGTCTGTTTACCTGCTTACTTGTTGTCATTTTTTTTTTTTTAAGCAGAGTCTCCATCTTTCACCCCTGGATAGAGGACGGTGGCGTCGTAGCTCACAGAAACCTAAACTCTTGGGCTTAAGCGATCCTCCTTCCTCAGTTTCCCAAGTAGCTGAGACTACAAGCATCCACCACAATGCTGAACTACTGTTCCTATTTTTTGTAGAAAGAGGGTCTAGCTCTCGATCAGGCTGGTCTTGAACTCCTGAGCTCAGTCTGCCTGCCTCGGCCTCCCAGAGTGCTGGGATTACAGCCCACATCTGCCTTCTTTTCATATTCTCCACTAAATATGCTGCTGAACACTTAATAAATATTGTAGTCAGGACATAAAATAAATACAAATGGTAATATTTCTCCTTTATATTTTATGTTGCCCAACAAATCTGATTCCTAGTAACTGGAATTCAGATCAAGGACCTTTATCTGCAATGCTGAATGCCTACAAGGGCAAAATGTCCTCACTGATAACTCAGACAGCAGTAATTTCTCATAGATCACCTACAAAAATAGTTAATAATTATCATCCATATGATATTTATGGCAATCTTGCCACTGAAATGAAAATATTTGAATGACCAGTTACAAGTTAATGACATTGACTCATGACTAATTATTGCCAACACTATCAATTAATGTGTTTTTTCATGAGGGTGATGATAAGAATCTTTGGATGAACACAGACAGACTGTCACACCAGTCTCTTCTGGATTGGTAAGGGAATACACAGCATTGCTCTTAATTTTTACACATTTTTGTTGTTTTGTTCTTTTCTGTTTCCATACATTTCTGTTAGATATTCTTAAGGTATCTCATAAGATTAAAAATGAGAAACAGAGAAGGGAAAGCCAAAAAGAAAGTTTGGGGGGACAAAAAGAAAAGTGAACCCAACTCTTTCCTGACAACTTGCTTGTTGTCTAGAATATTGAGTGCCCAACTTTGTTCATAACATAAATTTGTTTACTACATGAATTCGGATAACCTGTCAGATATTGATGTCAGAACTTGTATTGCAAAGTTTTTTACGAAGTATGTAGTGCTATAACTTTGGAGTGATTAATTTCCTATAGGATAAAGGTTTTTCAGGTTGATTTGATAGTTTTTTACATCATGACTATGTTAATAGATCTAATTAAAAGTATGTGAGCTTCTTTTAAATCTAAGGTGATGTTATATTTATTATAAAAAATTCTAGCTTCTTCATTCTTGTGATACTTTACTAAGAAGAATGTGTTTCAACTCCATTCAGGTTAATACAAAAAGATGTGGAGTCTCTATCTTTTTTAGTGGCTGAATAGTATTCTACAGTATACATATACCACAGCTTGTTAATCCATTCTTGGGTTGGTGGGCATTTAGGGTACGAATCCAGTGTACTCAATTCTAATATGAAGCTAGTAGACAATCTAATACACGCCCATATAAGAGAAAAACTCAAATTAATTCCAGGTGTGTGATGAGGAAATTAGGGAGTGGGGAGAGGGGTGTCGGGGGACGGGTGTCCTCACAATTAATAGACACAGCGTTGGAGGCTACGGCACAGCTCTTGGGGGCTGGACACAATTATAAGAGGGACTTCACCTAACAAATACATTGTTCCCTAATTCTTTGTACCTGCGATTTACCTGAAACAATTAAAAAGAATTCTACTTATTATATTTTTGCTCATCATTCAATCTATAATAATGTTATAACTTATTTTTATACATATTTAAAAATGTTTAAAGTAGAGACAGTTATAACACAAACAAATCACACAGCATAATAAATATTACGTGATTAACAAACACATGCTTAGAGTTGAGGAAATCTGGTTTATAATTATTCCATTTTATTTCAATAATATTCTGTGAGCTGTGTGATTCTTGGTCAGATTCTCTCAATACCTTACCTATCTTAAATATGAACAACCCAGAGAAATAAATTCCAAGGTTCTCAAAGTTCTACAATCCTACGAATGTTTAGAATGTTATATAACTTAACTTCCATCTAACAAAACCATATGCATGGTGCAAGGGTTATGTTGAGAACACTTAAAAACAGAATGGTACTCACCCTCATCTCCACACTCAGAAACAGGCAGCACAATTCTCCAAGAGCCCCTTGCTTACTACCAAAGAAATGCCCTTAAGGGAAAATGGCTCTCTGACGAGCAATGCTAAGTAACTATGTTCAAAATACCAGGTGATCTTCAAATTCCTAAAAGATTTTCACCAGGTAGGGTGGCAAGTGTGCTTACTTTGGGAGAATCTTTTCAAGGAACATCCAGATTCAGCTGTTTTGCATAGCAAATTAGTGCAGCCCTGAGCCTCTTTAATGGTTAATTAAATTAGTTTGGGAAATACTGTTCTTGATCAATATAGATGAAATCAGAGAGCAGGAAGGTAATCTGTCAGTACGGTCCCTCAAGCAGCAGTAAGAGGCTCGCAGTAAGACTTGGAAACTTGTTCGAAGCACAAATTGCCAGCTCTCACCCTAGACCCACTGACACAGGAGGCCAGGACCTGGAGTGAGGAAAAGGCGGCCCCACTTCTGCGGTGCGCTCAGAGACACCGGGCATGGCTCCTCTCAGATGTTAGAGATTAGGGAACACAGTTCAAGTAACCTGAGCTCAGTCAGCAATTAAGAAGTAGAACCAGGTAAACCGAGGGCTGCCTTACACAGGAGTTCAAAGGTGCACCCACCATTCCCTCACTGGAACAACATGATCAAGGATATTAGAGTAATGAATTCTTGATTCAACACCCTAAATCTTACCTTTTTATTATACTTGATATACCGTTTTAAAGATGCTGACCCTAAGGGGGGCTTTTGTGTTCCTTTAAAAACGGAAGCCTGCAATCATCAGTTAAGATTATGAAACAACATACCATGTAGTTTAAAATGGCATGTTTTCCTAAGTAGTATTTACAGAATTATGTTTCTGAATAAATCCCTTGGGAAATATCTTACAATGTAAATGTTGACTCATCAGGCCAGGTGAGGCCAGATTATGCTTTCTAACAAATTCCTCGACGATTCTCATCATCCCCTGGAACATCCAGAGCTGTTCCACAGACCATACTTGGTGTAACAAGGTTAAGACGGCCACCTCTTTATCAGGACTAGAAGCATCAGCTACCACTTCTAACCATGTGAATTTGAGCAGGTTAGTAAATTCCTCTGGATCTCATCTGGGAAATGAATAGAGAGGAGGAGTGCCTCTTGAATGGTTGACAGATTAAATGAGTTTAGTATATGCAATATGTTTATAGCAATGTATGACCTTATGCAGTAATGTATGCAGTAATCTTTAGCTAATACTATTTAGAATAAGAAGTTACCAATTGATATAAAGCATATCAATCATTTTCAAGCATGATTTTAAGTGATTAATTCACAAAAAATAAAGAATTGTATTTGAAGCAACAAATTCTATGGAAAATAGGTAGTTATTAAATTAGCAGAATATGGGATATGGTTTGACTCCCACTTCCAAACATGTATTCTTAGTATTTCCATTTGTTCTCGTCAATAATAACACCAGTACCTTCTACATAAACCTTTTATTGTCTTTGGTTCCAACTATTAGTGATAGCCTATGTCAACTTGGGCATTTTTAATAATTTCTTGCCCTGAAGACAGAATAAATTATGAACTATTAAATATATGTGACTAATTAATCCTGTGATTAATTTCAAATTTGGTTGAGATAAGAAATCCTGAATCAAAGCTAACTTCAGGGATTTGTGGTATGAAAATTCTCTTAATTTCTTCAATAGAAAAATTATCACTATCTTTTGTGAGCCTTTTAATCATGTACGTGGTCAAATAGGAAATACAAGTTGGAAGTTAGGGGTCTTCCAATGACCAACAGCTTGTGGTGCAGTTTTAACCTCTATTCCAAAATTGGATAAAAATGTATAATCTCTCCTGATTGCTCCATATAACTAATTCACAGTTTCTCATTAAGAGATAGTTGTATATTTATTTCTTTAACTATACCTATGAGCAAAGGTCCCTAGAGATTTAATCACTTCCTCCAGGATGTTGGCACATCAAATCCTTTAGGTATTTAATAATCATTATATTAATGAAACGCCTTAAGGCAGAAAGTTCATCAAAGAGTAATTATGTATCTGGGTGTTTGGGGCCAGAGAGGGTCAAAACAGAGATCTAAAATGCTCTAACTTCAGTTTATGAGGAATTTCTACATTTTCACTTAAAACGAAAAAAGTGAGAACTGCCACCATAGAAATATCAAAATAACAGATCACATAGTGAGGGTTTATTTTGTAATTAATATGCATGGATTTTACACAGTTAATTTACATTCTCATTTACGGGAATTACCTGTACCCTACATATTGACAGAAAGGGTTCTTTAATTTTATGAGTCCAAGAAACCTATCTAAGTGCCTAATTTTTTTCTCCATTGCCTTTAATTAAAATAACTCTAGGATCATCTACCTAATAATTTGGATAATTTTTTTAACAGGAAGCAAGTTTGCTCACTAAACACATTTGCTAAGCTTGCCTAACGACTCCTTTCGAAAAATGGAAATTAAAATGAGCACACTCTCAGCAGGTATTAGGCCCAGTCACAGGGAACTGGGATACCTTCCTGCCCGTTTTCTCCCTGGGTCAACTACAGGGTGTCTTGAAGGTCACTATACGACATAAGGAGAATGGGAAATGGCAGGTGAATAGACCTTTCTTCACAACACATTCATTCCAAGATTTTACAAAATATCTACAAAATATTTTTATACGTGTTGATGTGTAAACATAAACATGTAACACATATAAATATAATATGATGAAATATGAGTTTGTCAATTTTTCCTATCTATGGTGACCTTTGGGACACTCTAAAGAGAGCTGTGGGGTTTGGGGTAAGTTATGGAACTTTCTTGACCTCGTTTTTGCATCTGAAAAATAAGAGATTGAGCTAATCTCTAAAGTGCTATCAAGCTGAGATTCCATAAAAGGCCATAGTATCTCTGGGGAAAAAATTAGGTATTATCTTGAAGATAATTGTAACGCCCTTCACAACCCCTACAGGTGCCATTCCCAGCTCCAAAGCTTGTTGGGGAAACAGGCATCACCTTTTGCATCTGCTAAATTAATACATTTCAGATTTATTGGACAATTCTCATCCTCCTAAATTGCAAAAGATGGTTTCAACAAGACTTTCCCATCCAGCCAGAAGTCCAGACAAGTTTCACCAGGGATGAGACTGAAGCCACTGCCTGCCCCATCTCCAGGGTTTAGAACGGTATTCTCTCCGATAGGCTAAGGCGGCCATTTTCCTGCACAATTCATAGCTATGATGATGGTGATGATGATGATACTATAGACTCGGATTTATCAGATTCTGCCTCTCATTTTCTTCCTCCATGTCTCCTTTCCTCTCCCGCTATATCCCTGCTTCTCTCTTCTCTCCCTTCCTTCTTTCTTTCCTTTTGTCATTTTCTTTTTCCTTCTTTACTCATTTGTTCCAGACTCCGAGCTTGATGTCATCAAGGACATGAAGCTCATATGTATAATGAACACATGTTAAAATGAATGACAATGCCTTGTCACACTGCAGGTGTATTCAAGTCCCATGGGAGTGCAGCATAGGGAAGAATGGATTTTGTGTGAGTGGAAGGTAGGAAGCAACTCAGAAACTTTACAGAGTAACTTGAACTATCTGAGTCCTAAAGAGCAAGCAGGCGGAGGGACTGCCCGGGCTGCTACACAAAGCACCGTAGAACAGGTGACTTAACAGGAGAGACTCACTTTCTCACATTTCTGGAGGCTAAGAATTCCAACCCAGGTCAAAGTGCCAGCAAGGTGGTTTTCATTCTGAGGCCTTTTCTCTTGGTTAGTAAGTAGCGGCCATCACGATGGGTCCTCACATCACCGTGTGTGTGTATGTGTGTGTGTGTGTGTGTGTGTGTGTGTGTCTTCCTTTAAGTTCACTAATACGTGTATATCAAGTCCCTACTATCATGACCTCATTTAATATTTCTTCATAGGTCCTGTCTCCAAATGTGGCACACTGTAGTTTAGGGCTTCCACACATGAATTTTGGGAGGACACATGCAGTCTGTAACATCAGTGAAAAAGGTGACCTTAGAATTGCTACAAGTAAGTACTTGGTAGTTGAAGAGTGAGTGGGTTCCATGCTTTGCATTAAGAAAGCATGTCCAGCACAGCTCAGGTGCAGATGGTATGTCCGGAAATGTCAGAAACAGGAGTGGTGGAGACCAGGCCACAGTGCCTCCTCGGGGGGCTGGAGGGCACCCCCCACATGTTACAACCACCGCGAGTTTCAGGCTCATCCATACTCGGTCTCTACCACCCTCGGAATAGGTTTTAGGAATTGATATGCTCCACTTCCAGGACACAATACATTGGGAGGTAGAGAGGCACTTAGGGAAGATTTGTGGCTGGACCAGAAATGTATTTTTTTATTGATGATTTTTTTTTCTTAAAAGAAGTTTACTTTTAAAAAGCATGTTGCCCTATAATTTACCTAGCAAGATTTTCTTAATACAGAGGACATGATCCAAAAGTCAAACGTAATCATGCTTTTTCTCGTTTTCAATCTATGATGACTATATGAGAGATGAGCTCTTCCCTATTCTTGTAGTACAATGTAGCATTTCGCCAACTGTTTATCAAGCCTGGTGTGTCTTCCATTTTACTTTGGACATTTCAAAAGCCTGTACCTACTACAAAAGTTCCATAAGAGGCTTAAATATTACAGTAAAAAGCAAAACATTTTAGTTATGGCTATAATAATTTTACATTACCTATCATATCTTAATAAAATTATGAAATTGTCTTCTGAGTTTTCATAGATTTTAGAGAGAAAATGTTGGCAAGTCATTAAAACTCGTCAATAGTTAAAAAATGTGTAAAGGCAAGATTATTTTGTGGTCATTATGTTTTTGTGATCTCGAGTATTTATCATTCCTAATGCAAAGTATATTTACATATCAAAACCTAAGAAGATGTGGGAACATTCTCACACTGCATTATATTGAAAATGTGCTTTTATACCTAGAAAGATGTTTGTGGAAATAGTGAGTCTCATTCAGGCCAGGACTTATAAACAAGCACTTTACTAAAACTAAAGCGTGGCTAGAGCCTATTTATAAATCTTGTTATTAAATATTCTCAAATTAATGTGCTTACTTCTTAATGAACTCCTTGTAATAGAAAAGTTTAGATAATTAGAATGCTATTCGACCTGCATACAGTTGACAATTTCTGGAGAGATGAACATCCAGCTTTGAGATAGAAAAAAAAAATCACAGATGTGAATTAATCAATTTTTAAAAGGAATTGAGCAATATAATAACTTTTGTACAATTTTGTTGCTTAATAGTCAAAAACATGAAGGTACCCAACTATAAATACTTTGAATGATTTTATTCCTTTGCCTTACTATTTACTAATTAATAGTGTCCGTTCTCCCTGCAGGAAAGATTGCACGTACGTTTCACAGTCTAAGATGATGTGTGGTGGGCAGCATGGTACTCTACTGGTGCTCACATAAAGGGGAAATGGATTTTTAAAAAGCTCAAAAAATGAATCCATAATTACAAATTTTGGAAAGTGTAATGAAGAAAAACATCCAAGAACTATTTCTCTATTTCTTAAAAGAAAATGAGAGACAATTTATTAATGTGTGGCAAGGGAGGGGAATTTGTGAAGAGAAACTCTAAGAGCTCAAGGACTAATAGACGGTAGCCAGGGCCAGGCTGGGACAGAGGCCTTAAACCACGTCCTCACCGCAGTTAATAGCAACAGATGCTCCACCGTACTCGGCTGGAGTTCATGTCAACTGGCAGGAACAGCCAATGCAGAGCTCAGTTCTCATTTGGAGGCATCTAGAACTAACCACTGAAGCCTCTGACGAAATTTCTTAGGTTGGGATCACAATCACTTTGTCCGGGTGGCCTGTTGCTGGTTTATGGTTGACGTGAATTTTACAAAACGAGGGACTGGTAGAATTCTGCTTATGATGCTGTGGCCATGGAGAAAAGGCGTACAGGTGAGCGAAAGCCAGATCCAAACACAGACTGGATTTTCTCAATGATACTTTGGATACAATGTGAGATTGTTAGCTACAGAAAACAGAATACCTATATTTTTGAAATGTCTTTAGATAAAATAATTTGTTATTCCAACTCTGTCTTTGAATGTTTTCTAATCCCATTTTTCTCAGTAGAACAGTTGCTTCTGAAAGTAATTTTTAATAACCCAGCATTTCTTTGAAACACAAATACACGTAGTTGGTACTGACGTTTGAATTTCTCTGACCCAGACAGCTCAACAGTCTAGTACAAAAAACGAGACATCCCCGTAAAAAAACTGTACTTTTCCTCACTGAATCTTCACCCTTCTTCCAAAAAGTCTATTGATACGATGTAGTGTAAGCATTTAATCGTCTGGGTGTTTTCTATTAAGTGCCCGGCACTCACTCCATGCAATGAATCACCAGTTTTTAGCAACTGTTTTGGATGGCTTTTCTACTTCTCTTTCCTGCCTTTCTTCTTGCCTATCAGATCAAAGGAGCTTCTCCCTCTGCCTTCACACACACACACACACACGAATAGTCTCCTAGTTTACTTCAAGCCTTTGCACTGGTAATTAACTCCAACTATTCTTCCTAATGCAGGGGTCTGTCTACAGCTCTCACATACAGCCCCCCCATTTTCACCATAGTTATATTGGCATAAATAGTTCAACAATCATCCAATCACTTTATTCAAGTCACTGTTCTCAGTAGTTTAACTTTTTTTTTTTCTTTGAGACAGAGCCTCAAGCTGTCACCCTGGGTAGAGTGTCGTGGCATCACAGCTCACAGAAACCTCCAACCCCTGGGTTCAAGTGATTATCCTGCCTCCACCTCCCAAGTAGCTGAGACTACAGGCGCCTGCCACAACGCCCAGCTATGTTTTGGTTGCAGCTGTCATTATTGTTTGGTGGGCCCGGGCTGCATTTGAACCTTCCAGCTCAGGTATATGTGCCTGGCGCCTTAGCCACTTGAGCCACAAGTGCTGAGCCAGTTTTACATTTTTAATAAGAGTAATGGGCATTTTTTTTTTTTTTTTTTTTTGGCCAGGGCTGGGTTTGAACCTGCCACCTCCGGCTTATGGGGCCGGCACCCTAATCCTTTGAGCGACAGGTGCTGCCCGTAATGGGCATCATTTAAAAGGAAGTTGTTTATTTTTTCTTCTGCAAGTGCTTCAACATTTAACAATAAATGAAACCAAGCACAGAATAGAGCCTAATTATTCAATAGTATAGCCTCCAGGGGAATCACTAGCCAGTAGCTGTTTGAAAGGTACTAATATTTTAAAGAAGTGGATGTTAGGAAAGATATCAATGTTAGCAGAAAGTATCAATGTTCATAATCAGAGTGAGCAGACCAAAAGTAATACATGTTAATTGATGACACAAGAAAGTCTTGGATTCATATGCTTTATGAATACCACAATTCACAAAGGCAAACAGCTAGTGCATCACAGCCCCCCAAAGGTCATGTATGAATGTCACCTAACTTCATCTGGTGACTTTCCTTTTTAATATAACAAATTCTAATATTCTCCCAAATTTCACAAGACACAGAAGAAATTATTCCACAAGTGGGGTTGCCTGAAAGCTAGAACCGACAAGTTAAAAATAATGAAATTGTATTACTAAAACATGAAGATGAAAGTCAGTAATGTGACGGATTTTTCAAGCTTTTTTTATATTATTAATATAAATCTCCATTTAAACTCACATTCTAAGATACTTATTATGTACAGTGGTAACTTCAAATTAAAACACTACATTTCAAATAACTCAATAATAATTCGTATATTGATTTTGCACAAAGCATGAACATTAGTTTGAAAATCTGAAAGAAATTCTATTATCTGCAGACCAATATAATGAGAGGGCAATCACATTTTCCTTACTTTATCAATAATTATTTTATCTGATACTTTTGGGGCAAAAGTATATTACTTTTAATAATGTAATTCTTGTATTGTAGGAATCAAGCAGAAAATGTAAAAACACTTCTAATTGATTTGTGTGGTATATTTCCCTTGAATACTTTTTTTTTTTAAATTAAATCATAGCTATGTACATTAGTGCAATCAAGGGGTACAATGTGCTGGCTTCATATACAATCTGAAATATTTTCATTCAAATGTTTGACATAACCCTCATGGGATTTTCTTGGTTATTGTATGAAAACATTTGTATTCTGCATTTAGTAAGTTTCTCCTGTACCCTTCTAAGATGCACCATAAGTGTGATCCCACCATTTACCCTCTCTCTACCCATCCTTCCCCACCTTCCTTGCCCCTTTCCCCATATTCTTGTGCTATAGTTGGGTTATAGCCTTCATATGAAATCTATAAATTAGCTTCATATTAGGGCTGAGTACATTGGATACTTTTTCTTCCATTCTTGAGATACTTTGCTAAGAAGAATATGTTCCAGCTCCATCCATGTAAACATGAAAGGGGCAAAGTCTCCATCTGTCTTTAAGGCTGCATAGTATTACATGTACCACAATTTATTAATCCATTCGTGGATCGACAAGCACTTGGGCTTCTTCCATGACTTAGCAATTATGAATTGGGCTGCAATAAACATTCTGGTACAGATATCTTTGTTATGATGTGATTTTTGGTCTTCTGGATATGTACTTAGTAAAGGAATTATAGGATCAAATGGCAGGTCTATTTTTAGATCTCTGAGTATTGTCCAAACGTCTTTCCAAAAGGAGTGTATTAGTGTACATTCCCACCAGCAATGTAGAAGTGTTCCTTTTTCCCCACATCCACGCCAACATCTCTGGTTATGGGATTTAGTTATGTGGGCTACTCTTACTGGAGTTAGGTGATATCTCAAGGTAGTTTTGATTTGCATTTCTCTGATGATTAAGGATAGTATTTTTTCATGTATCTGTAGGCCGTGCACCTGTCTTCTTTAGAGAAGTTTTTCTTCAAATCCTTTGCTCATCCTGAGATGGGATCACTTGTTCTTTTCTTTCTAATACGTTTGAGTTCTCTGTGGATTCTGGTTATTAAACCTTTGTTAGAGGCATAATCTGCAAATATTTTCTCCCATTCTGAGGGCTGTCTGCCTGCTATACTTACTGTGTTCTTGGCCGTGCACAAGCTTTTTAGTTTCATCAGGTCCCAATCATGTATTTTTGATAATGCTTCAATTGCCTGGGGGAGTCTTCCTCATAAAGGCCAATTCTTTCAAGAGTTTTCTCTGAACTTTCTTCTAATATTTTTATAGTTTCATGTCTGCACTGCTAAGAACACTGTAAGTGTAGCAGGCAGACAGCCCTCAGAATGGGAGAAAATATTTGCAGGTTATGCCTCAGACAAAGGTTTAATAACCAAAATACACAGAGAACTTAAGCGTATTGGCAACAAAAGGGTAAATGATCC
>CAUYON010158992.1:0-11247 GCA_963573935.1 Arctocebus calabarensis | reverse complement strand
TAAATTTAAATAAATGTGAATAGAAAAATAAGGTATTATATGTTAAATTTTGTTTTTTTTTTTTGTAGAGACAGAGTCTCACTTTATCACCCTGGGTAGAGTACCGTGGCATCACACTGCTCACAGCAACCTCCAGCTCTTAGGCTTAAGCGATTCTCTTGCCTCAGCCTCCCGAGTAGCTGGGACTACAGGCGACCGCCACAGCGCCCGGCTATTTTTTTGTTTTGCAGTTCGGCCGAGGCCGGGCTTGAACCCGCCACCTTCGGTATATGGGGCTGGCGTCCTACTCGCTGAGCCACAGGAGCTGCCCTATAAATAAATGTTTATGACTAAAATTTTCTGTGACAGAGCCACTGTCTGTCCTATTATCAGAGAAACTTCATGATTTCCATGTAGTGAGTGTAGGGAAAGGAATATCATGTGAGCAATCTGTTTTTCCAGGGGTGAGGACAGTAATCGTCATATTTCACTTCCCTTGTTCATTGGGGATAGTATTGCTTCAGGCCAAAACACTGAACCAGCTCAGTGACTAATGTAGGAAGTGTCCTGAGACAGACTGGGGTACAAGGGTGCACGGACCTCCCGGGCTGAGAACATGTGCTCTCAGACCTGCCTGGCCAATTCTGTGTTACGACCCGCTTCAGAGAAGATGCTGTATAAAATTCTTGTGTGGCTCTTCCCTGTCTAACCTGTTTCTTGCGATGGTAAACACCCAAGGAAGTGAAAGGAAGTGCCTCAGACCGAGACTGGAAAATGTCACCTCCCACTGGATGAGCAACGGGACACGCCCAGGAGCGCTGTGAATTCCCCGCCTCACTCATGTTTTCACTCCCCCAAAGCATTCACCTTTGGGGGGAATGAGCAATGCTTGGTAAGCTCTTGTATCTAGCTGAATCTGAATTTCCAGAATCGAATCTTTACAGAATCGAGCGAGGAAGTAAACGCGACTCTGGCCATCCTCCTACGGCAGCTTTCTCAGTGCTACTGACCTCAGCAAGTATCCCTGGAATATACTAATGAGCTGGAGAATAAAACCCGGGAACAAAGGAGAGATAAGCGGCCAGAGGATGAACTTAGCAAGGGGGATCCCAGACTGAGTCACTACAAGAAGTGACGCGCTGTTTCCCACCAACCCTGAGAACTACAAGAAACCACAGCACAGGGGACAGAAACAGGACCAGATTTCCAGAGCTGGATGTTTAAGTAGTCACTCGACAAATCACCAAAGAAACTGTGGAATATATTCCTCTGGTGGTCTTTAAAAGACGGAGCAGTAATGAACCAACCAGGGAGGAGTTCTGTTGAAGTCACTGAACTGGTTGGAACCTCTACCTTGCCCTCAGACCCAGTCTCACCAATCACCACTGAGAGACAGCAGAGCCCAGGAGTTATATGCTCTGCTCATATGCAGTAAGCGAGGTTACTTCTATTTCTAGGTATTGCTAAGGATGAACAACAGGAGTCTTCTGTCATTTAATCAGTCTCCAACGGTCACAAACTTGTCCCTACATATTTAGGAGGTGCAAGTTGAATTCCATGAACGTGGAGATACAACATAGTGGTAGAGTCTGGGCTTCTGGTGAACCCATCACCAGGGTAGCGCTCCCTGTACCCCATAGGTAATTTTCCTTCCCTCGCCCCATCCTCCCCTCTTGTGCGTCTCCTGTGTCTACTGTATTGCTCTGCGTGCCCTGTGTAGCCGTTCATAGTTTAGTGAGAGCATGTGGCATTTATTCTCCTGCTCCTGAGTTTCTTCACTTAGGACAATGGCCACCAGTTCCATCCAAATTGCTGCAAACGACAGGATTTCATTTTTCCTCATTGCTGATTTGTTGTTGTATTTAACCACATTTCCTTGGTTGTAAAATGGAAGATGAGATAGTTTCCTCCTATTCAGACTCATATACAGCAAACTGAGGTTATCACGTTTGGTAAGGCTCTTATAACACTCTCCATGCTTAAA
Organism: Arctocebus calabarensis; assembly: GCA_963573935.1. Lineage (NCBI taxonomy): Eukaryota > Metazoa > Chordata > Mammalia > Primates > Lorisidae > Arctocebus > Arctocebus calabarensis. Next base: position 9,284 of record CAUYON010158992.1, on the reverse strand, counting down.
AGCTCCTTTCAAAGCTACTGAAGTTCAAGACAATCTACAAATGTGGTGAAATCTAACTCTGACATGATCAGTCTGCATGGATGAATTCTATAATGCAAACTCCTAGGGCCGGAGATATTAAGCTAAGTATTGAGGGGCTGGGGAAGAAGTCTGGATGAATTTTTAACACAAGATTCCTGCTTCTAACACACACATCTGGAGGTGTCTGTTAGCGTTGGAAGTAATCTTCCATGAGTCTGAGCCCCACACTGCTCACATCAGGCTCACTGTTGGGGAAGAGGAGGCCACGGGGGGGGGGGGGGGAGTGACACGTTAGCCTGAACCTGAGGCTACAAAGGGGCTGGCTCCAGTGAGGAGGGGGTGGGAGGGATAGACTGGGCTAAAGCAGAGGCCCAGAGCGTGGAAGAAAAAGTAGGAAACACACAGGAGAGAATTCCTCCTGGCTGAAAACAACTCAAAATAGCATTCAGAAGAGAGACCTAGAAGGGGTCTGACTATGCCAGGAAATCAAGTGTGCACGGGGCTTTCCAGGCTAGAGGAGAAGATGAGTGGAGAATGGGGTGTGGAAGCAGGAAGATGGGTAGAGAGAACCTTGGTACATTCGCTGTCAGTAAGATGACCACAAGCCTGTAGTTAAAATATACACGTTCAACTTCCCCTCCGGCCCTACTCTGCGCTGGCACTTACATCCTGAGTGTCGCTGCCATCCTTCTGCTCCTCTGGGGTAAGCCTTTCTTAGAACTCTCAATTCCTCTAAGTTTGCCATATGGCCTAGAAAACAATTCTGATAGGGGCTAGGATGGTCATTCCCTGTTGAAATGTCTCCAAGTTAAGAAAGGAACTCACATTTTCTTTTGACACTTGGTAGCATACCCCCCTCCCCCAAAATGGAAATTTTTTGGTATTATTTTGAAGAAATAAACCTTTCAAACTCTCCTTCCCATTCATTTAGTTTTGGGAAATTAAAAAGCACTTCCATGCCACATCCAGAAAACCTGATTTTGTTGAGGCATATAAAAACAGTGCCCTTTAGCTCTAGCAAAGTAACCCAGGCAGAAGACTGGAAAGAAAGAAAAGCCGCAGTCCCTAGACACGGCTCCCTTCTGCTTGTTTTAAATTGCTTCTATTTTTAGTCCTTTTCATGGTGAAATCAAATACTAAATAATATACCATGTTTACACTACTCTTGCTAAATTGATCAATTTCAGATATCTACTGACATCCTATTATGACAGCTCAAGATTTTCATCAGATAACCTCCTCTCTCCCCCCTTATAACTTAATCAGTACACTTATTTTCCTTCTGATTATCGTGACTACATTGAACAATATCCTATCCTTTATTTCTGTTCCAACAAGAAACTATCTCTTTACACCCCCTTTTCTAAGGAGAGGATGTCGGCGTCTCTGTGGTCTTTCCACCACCTCTGCTCCCTTGCACTCCTGCCTCCTGCCAGCTGTACTTTTATACCTTTGATGTTGAGACTTCTTCGTTCCCGGCATCTCCAACGCTGCACTCCAGAGCTTTACTGCCCAAAGGTGCTCCTTTCCCAAGTATTCCACTCTCGATGCTACCCGGCTTACCTATGTGCTCCAGCCAGAGACTAATCCTCTCTTTCCCTTTCACCCACATAAGTCCTGTCATCTCTGTGTCCAAAGTATATTCTCAACACCTTCCTGGCTGAAATGCTAGTGCAAGCCACCACCTTCTTGTTCCAGGATCTGTCAGGCTCTTGTCCCTCTATAACACACCCTCCATAAAATGGCTAGAAATATAAATCAGATCGCATCACCCACCTTGCTGAAAAATGTTCTCTTACTGTGACCCCTTATCCTTGCACCCAAGGCCTTACATGACCTGGCTTGGGCCATCTCTAACCTCCATTCTCCTATATGTTCCCCTTATCACCCTGCTCCAGCTACACTGGCCCTCATCTTTTCACTGTTAAAAGCTAATTCCTGGCTTGGCGCCTGTGGCTCAATGGGCTAAGGCGCCAGCCATGTACACCTGAGTTGGCGGGTTCGAATCCAGCCCGGGCCGCCAAACAACAACAAGGGCTGCAACCAAAAAAATGGCCAGGCATTGTGGCGGGCACCTGTAGTCCCAGTTACTTGGGAGGCGGCAGCAGGAGACTCACTTGAGCCCAGGAATTGGAGGTTGCTGTGAGCTGTGATGCCATAGCACTCTATCCAGGGTGACAGCTTGAGGCTCTGTCTCAAAAAAAAAAAAAAAAAAAAAGAAAAAGAAAAAGAAAAAAAAAAGCTAATTCCTGTTTTAGGGACTTTTCTTTTTTACTTGGTAACATCCCAAATCTTTCCTTCTCCTCATCATTCAAATCCTAATGAAGAGTCACTCTCTGTGAGAGGGTTCCATGTTAGTAAAGGTAGCCTTCTCTCTCTCGCTGTGTTCTTTTGTGTCATCTCTGGATATTATATTGCTTATTTGTATGTGTTTATTGTTCATCCTGCTTTCTACAACGTGAGGTCTTTGAAACCTGTTTTGTTCACTGCCTGTACCTTGACCACTTTCTATGCATGGCAAATAGAAGGCAATGGAAAAATACTGACTATTAGCCACTCAGTGTTCTGTAACCATAATCAAAGCTTCTATGCTTTGGCTAAGATTCATTCTAAAATTTAGAAACTAGGCAGTGCTTTATTACTGCAACACTGTGATTATTACCCACTATTTAAGCAGTGTCCCAATATATGTTCTCTTTTGAATTTTTTTCTTGGAATTTACATTTTTTTTTCTTGCATGGTTTAGCTTTTAAAGAATCAAATAAAATCCCTTGAATTCCCCTATTTCACAGATACAAATCACTGGAGCCCTGAATCTTTTTGTCCTCTAACTCCATACCACGGCTGCCACTCATGGACTTTATTTTACTCTGGATTTGGATCTACTACCTCTTGGCTCTTATGTCATTCTCTTTTTTGTTTTATTGCCTTATTTTGCTGTAATATATGCTCAGTAAACTTCCTAAGAAAGGGTGTATAGAAAGTCTCTGATCATGTTTTATCTTTTGTTCATTTATTTTATTATTTTTTAAAACTTCACAGTTGACTGATACTTTGGCTGGGTATAGTATTATAGGTTGACAATACTTTTCTCTCACTACTTTATAAGTTTTAATTGTCTTTTAGCATCTAGTATAAGTGAAGAGAATTCACATATGTGAATTCCAACGTGAATGTTGGAAATGTGAATTTCCAACACACTTGGAAACACGGTTGTATTAGCACAGCAAAGACTACTCAGGTGGATGCACATAAGAAGAAATTTGTCAGGGTGTAGTGGCTCACAGTGTAATCCTTGCACTTGAGTTTAGGAGTTCAAGATCAGCCTGAGCAAGAGCGAGACCCTATCTCTACTAAAAGTAGAAAAATTAGCTGGGTGCTGTGTTGGGCACCTATAATCCCAGTTACTTGGGAGGTTGAAGCAGGAGGATTGCTGAAACCCAGGAGTTTGAGGTTTCTATGAGTGAGGCTGATGCCATGAAGCCATGACACTTTACCCTATGTAACTGAGACTTTGTCTCAAAAAAAAAAAAGGATGAAATTTGGTAAAGCTATCTAATTTAAATTAACTGGATTAGTATGAATCATAGTATGTTGAGTAAAGGAATTTGTGTCTCCACAATTTCTTTCCTCTCTCCCTTTTTAGTTGTTTTTTTTTTTTTTTTGGTAGAGATAAGGAACTTGCGAAACTGTCCAGGATGGTCTTGAACTCATGGCCCTCCTCAGCCTCCCAAAGTATTAGGACTACAAGTGTGAGTCACTACATCTGGCCAAATTCTTTTCTTTTTTTTTTTTAGAGAAAGAGTCTCATTTTATTGCCCTTGGTAGAGTGCCATGGTGTCACACAGCTCACAGCAACCTCCAACTCCTGGGCTTAAGTGATTCTCTTGCCTCAGCCTCCCGAGTAGCTGGGACTACAGGCGCCCGCCACAGCGCCCGGCTATTTTTCTGTTTTGTAGTTCAGCGGAGGCTGGGTTTGAACCCATAACCTTTGGTATATGGGGCTGGCGCCCTACTGGATGAGCCACAGGTGCCGCCCCAAATTCTTTTCTTGACCATGCCAAATATTTTTTTATAAGTCTTCTTTTCCTAATCATTTTATTAGTAAGCCTCTTATTCTCTGCACTAAGGTCTCCTCCATGGTTCTCACCACCACTGTAATTGCTTTTCATCATTTGTTTGTAAACTCTGTGTGGTAAGGAATAGTATCTTGCTTATTGTTGTATCTATGGGGTCTGACTTCCCTAGAGGGGCCTGGCACTACAGGCTGAGGAAATAACAGTAAAGGAATACAAAGGCAAGGTACAGTAAATTCTCTCAAAGTCAAGAAGCATATACCAGCTTAACTTTTCAGGCCACTAGTCTTAACATAAAGACAGCATCTTTCACAGATCATGAGCTTTGAAGTCAGAGAAGTTGGATTTGAATCTGCCTCCGTTCTACCACTTATTAGCTGTGTGACCTTGGGAAAAATCATTTATATGTTCTGAACTCTTGTTTCTTCATCTTTAAAATGAATAAAGAACACTGACATAATAGTCAGTATCAATCCACATGAATAAAGATACTGACATAATAGCAGGAGCTGATAAAAAGGATCAGAAGTATTATTGTTATTAATCAAAGAAATAAAAGAAATAAATAAAATAAATAAAATAAAATAAAATAAATAAAATAAAATAAGTAAAACAAAGAGCAGAGAAAGAAGTATCGAGGGGGATGGGGTCTTGGTGTGCGTTACACCTTTTGGGGGCAAAACACGATTGTAAGAGGGACTTTACCTAATAAGCACAATCAGTATAACCTAGTTTCTTATACCCTCAATGAATCCCCAACAATAAAAAAAAAAAAAATGATATATAGAGATTAAGCCTAAAGCACTATTTTTTTTTTTTTTTTTTGAGACAGAGCCTCAAGCTGTCACCCTGGATAAAGTGTCGTGGCATCACAGCTCACAGCAACCTCCAATTCCTGGGCTCAAGCGAGTCTCCTGCCTCTGCCTCCCAAGTAGCTGGGACTACAGGCGGCCGCCACAATGCCCGGCTATTTTTTTGTTTGGGTTGTAGCTGTCATTGTTGGTTGGCGGGCCCAGGCTGGATTCGAACCTGCAGCTCAGGTGTACGTGGCTGGCGCCTTAGCCCGCTGAGCCACAGGCGCCGAGCCTAAAGCACTAATTTTGATGAAAAAAATCCAGCTCTTATAGATTGTTTTCCATAATCATAAAATCTAGTATCTAATATATTATAAAATAGAATATAATGGTATGTAATATAATCATAATGAGAGCATGATGAAAATATTCTAGAGCAGTGGTTCTCAACCTTCCTAATGCTGCAAGCCTTTAATACAGCTTTCCTGTGGGTCACTGTTCTAGAGCAAAAACTCAGATAATTAGCAAGTATTTATATCTGAGGCTCCTTTTGGTCTGGCAAAATTTTCCTTTATTCTTTCTGTAATTCCAGTCCCAGAACCTTTGATTTACCCACTGGTCAATACATTAAAAAAAAAATCATTCCAGGGCGGCATCTGTGGCTCAGTGAGTAGGGCACTGGCCCCATATACTGAGGGTGGCGGGTTCAAACCCGGCCCTGACCGAACTGCAAAACAAAAAAATAGTCAGGCATTGTGGTGGGTGCCTGTAGTCCCTTGGTACTCGGGAGGTTGCAGATTGCCTAAGCCCAAGAGCTGGAGATTGCTGAGAGCTGTGTGATGCCATGACACTCTATCAAGGGCCAGAGTGAAACTCTCTCTCTACAAAAAAAAAATTCATTCCATTGTACTCAGCCCTACTATGAAACCAATTTATAGCTTTCATATGAAGGCTATAACCCATTATAGCCCAAGAATATGGGGAAAGGGGAGAGGGAGGGGAGGGGAGAGGATGGGTGGAGGGAGGGTAGTTGGTAGGACAACTACAGTGCATCTTACAAGGGTACATGTAAAATTTACTAAATGTAGAATATAAATGTCTTAACACAGTAACTAAGAAAATGCCGTGACTAAATGTCTTAACACAGTAACTAAGAAAATGCCATGAAGGCTATGTTAACCAGTTTGATGGAAATATTTCAAATTGTATATAAACCCAGCACATTGTATCCCATGATTGCATTAATGTACACAGCTATGATTTAATAATAAAAAAAAAAATCATGAGGCAGGAACCTCAAGCTACAAAGACTTATTTTAGATTTCTTTTGTATTCCTTCATTTACTGAAGAAAAAAATTTTTTTGTTCTTTTTTATTATTTTTTTTGAGACATAGTCTCACTTTGTTGTCCCTGGGGGAGTGCTATGGCATCACAGCTCATAGCAGCCTCAAACTCCTGGGCTTACAGTATTTTCTTGCCTCAGCCTCCCAAGTAGCTGGGACTATAGGCACCTGCCACAATTGCCTGGCTATTTTTATAAATTTTTTTTTTTTTGGCAGTTTTTGGTTGGGACTGGGATTGAACCTGCCACCTCTGGCATATGGGGCTGGCACCCTACTCCTTTGAGCCACAGGTGCTGCCCTAGAAATGGGGTTTTGCTCTGGCTCAGGCTGGTCTCAAACCTGTGAGCTCAGGCAATCCACCTGCCTCTGTCTCCCAAGTGCTGGGATTACAGGCGTGAGCCACTGTGTTCAGTGGAAGAAAATTTTTGATTGAGTAAAATAGAAATTAAGGAGGTCTTATTATAGATTCATTACATTTGATTAGATAAAATATTGAACATACAGTGTGATTCTATACAAGGAAAGAGATGTTTGGGGTGACTTGTGAACCTTATTATTATTTCTACCCTATCATCAGGTGTGTATCAGTCCTATTTGCTCTCTGCTCCCCTTCCCATCTGATGCAGTGAATACCATGGACTTCACCCAGCATTCCCTCTGGGGTGTGCTTCTCCTAAATTCGGTTACCCTGTATTATCTTTTAAGAATTCTTGCCTTCTTCTCTTTGGAGTCCTTCTGGATCCTACCCCTCAGAGAAATGACTGCTAGCTTGATGGGTGAGAAATACATTTGTGATACAGACTCCAGAAATCCCAGGCTGATTCTTTGGTCAGCTACCTCTAGTGGCAATCAATGAGCAGCATTTGGCATACCCATAGCAATGGACAAGATAATAGGACTTTTTAAAAGGTAGGCTCCAGCCGAGTGTGGTGGCTCATGCCTGTAATCCTGGCACTCTGGGAGGCTGAGGAGGGTGGACCTGCTTGAGCTCACAGGTTTGAGACCAGCCTGAGCCAGAGCGAGCTAAAAATAGCTGGGTATGTGGCGGGTGCCTGTAGTCCCAGCTACTTGGGAGGCAAGGCAAGAGGATTGCTTGAGTCCAAGAGTTTGAGGTTGCTGTGAGCGGTGACACTACAGAACTCCACCAATAGGTGACAAAATGAGACTCTGTCTCAAAATAAATAAATAAATAGTAGGTTCCTGTTACATTTATCATCGAGGGAGTATCTCTTTGTTTTGGTTTGCTATCAATCAATGCCCCTCATTTGAGAGACTTGACAGTAACAGTGAAGGTGCAGAAACAAAGCAGACAGGACCCTCCAAGCCACTAAAAGCCTCACATTTGAATCCTTCTAACTTACTAATGGGGACCCACTATACAATCTGAGAACAAAATTACAATGAACTCAGCTCATTGTTAGGTAGGAAGGGGTGAGTCAGGGAGAAGGAAGAAGCATGTCAAAACATCTATTTTCCAAAAAACCACTGCAGAACCAGCAAGCTCGCCCTATTTGCTATTTAGGTTCCAAGCATTCAGACTGATGGCAAGTGTACCACCCACAAGGTTTTATATTTGAAGGAGCCTGGGTCTCCTGTCCTTATTCCTCCATCTAAGGCAGAAGCAATTAAAGGCAGTACATTCGGAATCTGCATCAGAGTTAACTACCAAGGCTTTCTGATGGCATCGCGACTTCCTAACTCTGATCTTTATAAAAGGAAGGGAAGAAAGTTTTTAAACAGTACAAAACTCTAAAGAAAATTCTGTAATACATACGAAAAACATGTTCGGGATAGCAAAACCATCTAAATTGCACTACATGTTATGACAGTAGCCCCTGTGCCTAAGAAATGTGCTTCTGTGGTAATATTCTTATTTTCTTAATCTGATACCAAAACTTGCCTACCATTGCCTCTTTCAAATTTTTTTAAAAAGATAAATGGTTTAGAACAGAGATAATGTGTACTATCTATCAATCAGTCAAGCTGTCAGGTGCTCATACGTTTATGTTTATGCCTTCCTTTTGCTGAAGGTACACTTTCAGGTTTGAGTTCTGCTTTCTGAACAGATGGCTATCACTTAACCGACACCATTGCTGAGTTTATTTACCAAGGACTCATAGTCACAAAAAATGATTATGATTTAGCTTCCACTAGTAACAGCTGAAAATAGAGCCTAAATAAGAATTCAACAGATGGAACCTTTAAGATTCAGAATCATGTTTCAAAGAGACCCTAGAGGCAGCTATTAGCATGCTTGGGTTTCTAAAACATAAGAGATGGTTGGCAGAAAGTGTAATGTAAGAAAGTTTCAGAATATGGCTTTGAAACCTCAGTTACATAAAATAAGTTCCTGGTTAAAAAAAATAGGGTTAATGGTTCTAAGTTCATTTTTTAAACTCATAGGAGAGGTGCCACGAATTATCATCAAATCACAGAGGGTCACACAAACAGTGAGCTCCAAGGGGGGATGGCCTATTAGGATCCCTATGTGTGTAAGGTTTGAAAACTGCACCCATCTTCTCAAGATCACCCATCACTCCCCGTTTCCAGGACTCCTGCCTTCACCTCATAGTAGAATAGTAACTCCAGAAGCTTGCTCATCTGGGAATCAGCATTAGCTGGAGGAGTTTAGAACACACCTACAACTGGATTTTCAGGTTCTTGCCTACATAACAGATATTTGGGACTGAGTTTCTTGAATTTATACGGTATGAAAAACCAAACTTTTGTGTTTGAAATCATAGAATTTGGAATAGCAAGAGATAAGCTAATATTTTAAAGATGAGACTATGTGAGTTTTTCCATTTAATTTTTTAAAATTAATTTTTTGTGTGCAAATTGGCTTTTATTCCCAACACTTTACCAGAGAGGCCACCAAATTAAATGGACTTTCCTAGGTCTTTTTTTTTTTTTTTTTTTTTGAGACAGAGCCTCAAGCTGTTACCCTGGATAGAGTGCCGTGGCATCACGCTCACAGCAACCTCCAATTCCTGGGCTCAAGCGAGTCTCCTGCCTCTGCCCCCAAGTAGCTGGGACTACAGGTGCCCGC
>CAUYON010158991.1:0-55549 GCA_963573935.1 Arctocebus calabarensis | reverse complement strand
TCAAAGATTTAAACTTAAGACATGAAACTATAAAAATCCTAGAAGAAAGTGCAGGGAAAACTCTTGAAGGAATCGGCCTGGGTGAATTTTTTATGAGGAGGACTCCCCAGGCAATTGAAGCAGTATCAAAAATACACTACTACTGGGACCTGATCAAACTAAAAAGCTTCTGCACTGCTAAGAACATAGTAACTGTGGCAGGCAGACAGCCCTCAGATTGGGAGAAAATATTAGCAGGTAATTCCTCTGACAAAGGTTTAATAACCAGAATCCACAGAGAACTCAAACGTATTAGCAACAAAAGAACAAGTGATCCCATCTAGGGTGGGAAAAGGACTTGAAGAGAAACTTCTCTAAGGAAGACAGGCGCACAGCCTACAAGCACATGAAAAAATGCTCATCATCCTTAATCATCAGAGAAATGTAAATCAAAACTACCTTGAGATATCATCTAACTCCAGTAAGGTTAGCCCACATAACAAAACCCCAAAACCAGAGATGCTGGCGTGGATGTGGAGAAAAGGGAACACTTCTACATTGCTGGTGGGAATGCAAACTAATATATTCCTTTTGGAAGGATGTTTGGAGAATACGTAGAGATCTAAAAATAGATCTGCCATTCGATCCTATAATTCCTTTACTGGGTATATATTCAGAAGACGAAAAATCACATCACAATAAAGATATCTGTACCAGAATGTTTATTGCAGTCCAATTCATAATTGGTAAGTCGTGGAAGAAGCCCAAGTGCCCATCAACCCATGAATGGATTAATAAATTGTGGTACATATATACCATGGAATACTATGCAGCCTTAAAGAAAGACGGAGACTTTACCTCTTTTGTGTTTACATGGATGGAGCTGGAACACATTCTTCTTAGCAAAGTATCTCAAGAATGGAAGTAAAAGTATCCAATGTCCTCAGTCCTACTATGAAGCTAATCTATAGCTTTCATATGAAGGCTAAAGCCCAGTTATAGCACAAGAAATGGGGAAAGGGGCAAGGGAGGGGAGCGGAGGGGGGAGGATGAGTGGAGGGAGGGTGATTGGTGGGATCACACCTACGGTGCATCTTACAATGGTAGAAGTGAAAATTACTAAATGTAGAATATAAATGTTTTCATATAGTGATTCAAAGGCCATGGAGGCTATGTTAAATAGTTCAATGAAAATATTTCACAATGTATATAAAGTCAGCACATTGTGCCCCATGATTGCATTAATGTACACAATTATAATTTAAGAATAATTAAAAACAAAAATCTGTTGTTCATGGTAGCCACCTTCATCAATATTCAAGCTAGATCCTCTGGGTAACTTGCACTCCTTCTGCATTCGCACTTGCTGTTTTCCCTTGCACTTTTATCTTATGGAGATAAAATACTTTTATCATATGGAGGCTTTCTTTAAACCTCATCAAATCAAACAATCTAGCTTCAAACTTCCCTTCTGCAGCTTTCTCATCAATCTCAGTCTTCATTGAATTAAAGAAAGTTAGGGCCTGCCTTTGACTTAAGAAAAGATTGTGTACAGTTGTGTAAGTTGTGTTTAGTCCAGATCACTAAAACTTTCTTCACCTTAGCAGTAATGCTGTCATACTTATCATTCGTGTGTTCACTGGAGTAGTTTTCCTTTGCACAACTTGGCTAACCAGTGCAAGAGGCCTAGCATTTAGCCTATCTCATCTTTCAACATGCCTTTGTCACTGAGCTTCATCATTTCTCGCCTTTGATTTAAAGTGAGAGACATGCTGCTCTTCCTTTTACTTCAGCACTTAGAGGCCACTCTAGAATTATGTATTGGCATAATTTCAATATTGTTTTGTCTCAGAAAATAAGACCCGGGGGGCAGGGAGAATAGGGGGCAAAAGAAGGGAGGAGAGAGAGGAGGAGGAGGAGGAGAGAGAAGGAGCAATGGCCAGTTGGTAGAGCGATCAGGACACACAGACCCTTAAGTTCACTGTCTTATATGGGTGTGGTTTGTGGCTCCCCCAAACAATGACAATAACAACATGAAAGATCACTGATCACATATCACTATAACAGGTAGAATAATAAAGAAGTCTGAAATCTTGTGGGAATTACTGAAGTGTGACAGGAACAGGAAGTGAGCACCTGCTATTAGAAAAATGCTACAGGGTTGCCACAAACCTTCGATTTGTAAAACGTGGAATCTGTGAAGTGCAATAAAAAGAGGTATAACTTTATAAGGAAAGGATCTCTTCATTTATAAACTCTCTACAATTTAACTCAAAAAGTCATAGGTCCAGCATGTTTTAATGACTCAAAGTCCTTAGGCATTCTTCCTTCTAACGCTGAGAGATGAAGAATTAGGGTACACACTAAAAAAGTTTACTTCAAGTCAGTTATTCCCTCTGGCTCTAAGAAGTGGAGAAAGTGAGGCTTGTTCATATGTTATGAGTTCTCTTAGTGCAGCCAGCATGCAAAAGGCTCCCAATCAAAGCCCTTCCTGCGGCTGCGAGCCAATTCACCTTCACAGGTTTCCACCGTCATGAACACAGGGGTCCTCATTACGTTTACTCTGTGAAGAATGTCACGGAATGCTTAGTAGAAGAACAGAGAAGAGAACACAACAGAAGTCAATTATGCATTTCATATGAATGGTGAAAAACGAATATATTCACGTGCCCTAAGTGGTAAAATAAATCTAAATCCCATTAACTGGCACTATCCCTTCAGGATATGTATTAGTTATCAGAACACAGCAGGCATGTGAGGCAGCAGCCTTCCTTAATTACCGACTCAAGGCTGAGTCCCTGCACCCATTCAGCGCCTTCATTAGCAGGACAGTCTAAATCCACACCATACTCAAAACAAAGCATCTGTGACATTTGGGGGTTTGCAAATGCAACTTTAAAGTCTAAAAGAAAGATAATAAATATTAAGGTTGAAATAATGAATAGAATGTACTTGCTGTATACTAGGGAAATTTTTTCGAAGATACTTTAGAGTGTCACTTCAATTTAACAAATGTTCTGTAGGATCTATTAGAGTGTAAAACACCATTCTAAACATTGAGCCAGCCCTGAAGATACAGAAAACTAAATAATAGAACACAACGTGACAGTCAGAGGAAGAGCTACATCTCCGAGGTTATGTTTGAAGGAGGTCTTAAAAGACAAAAGTTGACTGTCAACAGGTTTAGAAAGAATAAGGAATTAAGAAGCAGAGTGGGAAGCCAGGAGGGTAGTTGGAACAAAGCATTAGAAGCTGTCCGAGTACATAAATGGGACATTCCTATGCCTAAAGCACAAGGAACAATAGCAAAGATAGTAGCCCATTCCACTCTAGCAATATTTTACTTTAAATTTCGCATGTAACATTGTGCTTGTCGAGGTGATTGATGCACTTTATACGTTTCTGACATATAACAGTACTTGAAAAGATTTGTTGAATAAATAAGCAAAAGATAAGGCTAGAAAGACAGTTCAGGGCCCAAATCACAATTGCTCTTGAATGCTAGCCTTGGTATTTGGATTTTGTTTTTTCTTGTGACTAAAAATATCATGAAATTGGGCAGCGCCTGTGGCTCAAAGGAGTAGGGTACTGGGCCCATATACCAGAGGTGGCAGGTTCAAACCCAGCCTCAGCCAAAAACTGCAAAAAAAAAAATCATGAAATTTACCATCTTAACCACTTTTATGTGCAGTATAGTAGGCTAACTATATATACATTGTTGCTCAACAGATCTTTAGTTGTTTTCCATATTGCAAAACTGAAACTCCATATCCATTGAACAACTTCCCTTTCAAAATTTGGATTTTGTTCTGTAGGTAGTAATGGGCTTACAAAATGTTTTTGAGAAGACTCTCTTGCATTTGGGAAAGTAACTTCTAAGTAATGCTTAGGATAAGTCAGATGATCAATGGGTGGCATGAGGGGAAAACATTAGGTGGTTAGTGAATCTCTATTGTGAACAGATCAACTTTATATTCCTACTTTGTTAAGGAAAATCCTAGTTGTGAAATATTTGTAAGAATTGTTGATATATTATCTGAAAAATACTGATAATGCTTGCTCCTATTACAATAAATTTAAGAAAAAATTCCAAATAATATAATACCTTAATATATCAGTAGCATGGGACAACTCAAAATAAATATTCTTAATTGCAATCTACTTGTTGTGCTCAAAAAGGCCCTTGGCTCAAAATTACTACAAGTCATAGAAGGTCGATCTGAGTAATTCCAACAAGCATTCTATCCTCTAACAGACTGAATTCCAAGTTTTCACCCTCCCGTTCCCTTGGCACTGATCCAGTACTTAACATAGATTTATAGGCATTTATTTCTTGCATGCTGTTCTTTTAGAGCACAAGAAGAGACACTTGTAATGGTGGATTGTAGGAGAAAATTACAGCTTCTTGTTTACTTTAATGAGAAATATTCTATTCTATTCTATTTCTTTTTAAATATATGGTATTCACTTGAGATTCTCAGAATCTCCCAATAAATTGCCCTTCGCTTTTGTGAAAGCATAAAAGTATCCATAAATTCATTGCATTAATCACTCAATCAGCCAGTGCAATTAAACTACTCTTCTTTAAGTTCATTCATCATAATTTACAAGAACTCTAAGAAACCAGTAGAAAACATTAACTGGGAAAACTTTATTGCAATGTGAGAATAAGCTAATAACAATAAGAAGAATATATTTCATTAAGAAAATTTAAAGACAGAAACATAATTGGCTGAGAATATTAAAACGGAATTTTCTTCTGAAGGAAAGAAAATAACTCAAGAAGATTTGAAATTTGAAAATTACTTTTCAGGCATTTTTAGTCCCAGTTTCCCAATAAAATAATATCATTTATTTTGCTTTTTCATCATGTAAACAGAAGCCTGAATCATTTTTGCAATAAACTGTTGAATCAAAAAAGTCTTTTTCCCAAGATAGAAAGCTACGGAGCTCAAAGCCAAGGACTAAATTATCTCCAGCTGTAAAAGTAGGTTTTACTTTTCCTGGGAAAGCTAGGAGTAGATGAATTCATGCCATTTGTAAAATATTAAAGAAAAGATAATCAATAGTTTAAATCAGTTATTGAGGCACCATGTACGCACACTTGCAGACTTAACCATAGTCACAAAAATATTAAAATTTCTACCTAGATGTGCCTATTTCAGAAGAATTTATATCTTAACGGAGTGAACATGCAATCATATATACCAAAACATTGAAATATAAATAATTGTTTATTCACTAAGTTAAAGTACGTACGGATCATAGGTTTTTAAAATTATACACAAAATAATTATATATATTTGGTGTCACCACCCTGACAAATCTGGAACAACAGGTTAACCACATCTGATCCTGTGTACCCCAGGGGGCTCCAGGGGAAGGGAATGCTTGGCTGATTTTCAGGTCTCAGAATAAGACTCTGAAACCAAAAAGAAAGTCAAACCACCCTCAACCTCTGGGAAGCCCTGGAGACAGCTGGGGTGCATGCTATCCTGGGACACTCCTCAGAACGTGGCTTTGGAAGTACCACTTACATACTCCTTAACACATATAGAAAACTTACTTCAAAATATCAAGAAAGAAAGCTGTATTCTTTTCTGTGAATAAATTCTGTCTTACCAAAATAAAATAAAATAAATAAATAAATTTAAAAAGTGAGAAAGCTTAACCACTAACAGAGCCAGCAGCTTCTCTGGGGTTAGGTGAGGTCTACTGATGCTTTATAAAGGATTCTCTTTCCCATTTTTGACAGCAAAAGCAATGTCTTGGAACTGTGAGAGATGGGCCACCTGGAAAGCAGGGGCCATGGCCACAGAAGCAATGAACGGGAGTAGAAGTTACCTTTGTTCACCACAGGCTGAGGTCCTCAGGTGAAGACCCCCAACACCAGAGGAGGAAGAATATGCCCAGGACTAAAACTCAGACGACAGCCTCACAGACGAGTCAGGGCCTAGGGAGGAGGCGGGAGCGTCCACTTGATGGCTTGAAGGGCTAAAGTGGATGGCAGATTCAGGGCTCAGAAGGTTGTGGCCCCCTGTAATGTAAGCGAGCATCCCCAACTGTGTCTGTGTGGTGGGTGGGGAGTAAAGTGTGGTAGGAATGTACGCAGAAAATAAGGTAGAGGTCTTAGAAAAGTCCCCACACTTCTCTCGTTTGTGGGTGAGATCTGGTATTGGATGAAGACATAGGGCCCAAGAGTGTTTTTAGTGAAAAGTAGGTGAAGTCTAAAGAGGGAACATAACATTCTAGAAGTTGGCATAGAGAAAGGTGATTTGAGGGTGGCTTAATCTGGTGAAGTCAGAGGACAATTTTCTTTAGTAGGAGAACAGGGAACACTGAAAGGAGAAGGAAGCTGAGAAAGAAAGAAGAGGGAAGAGGGGTGAAGGAGCATGGGAGAGCAAGAACGGGGGCACACACAGTCCCCAGGGCCACTTAAATACAAGACACGTGTGCTGGAATCAGGGCGTGGCTGCAGAGGACTCCGCCCTCATAATAACTCCTCAAATCTGCACCTGCACACATCCCCACCCACATGCACACAGGAATTTGGTAGAGCAAAATCAGGTAACCAGTGCGGTTTGGTTACTATCAGGCTACTTCAGAGGATGAGGAAGTATGGATCAACTAACTCTGACCCTAGAGGAGGTGTGTTCTAACCTACTGTGAGGGTGAAATTCATGCATGTGAGTATACCCACATTTGATCAAGTCCTAATGTTAATGACTAGTAATGATGAAGCAAATTGTGTTCTACTCTGTGCCCCACAAGGAGGAGAAATAAAGTCAAAATTATAATAACGCAAGTGGCAACAAAGCCCTGGAGGATGGAAACGTGTTTCTAACATTCTCATTTCTATACATATTTTTGCAGGTCAAGATAAAACAAAGGCAATGCAAATATCTGCTTATAAGTAGGGTGACCAAATGATTTATTATCCAAACCAAGACATGTCTGAGAGAAAAAGGGGAAGCTATTAGTAGTTACACCAGAATAAAAGACAAACTGGGGGCTTCTACACTCAGGTGTTAAACAACAAACACATGAGTGGCTTCCTAACTATGAACAGCAAACGGCAGGGCCCAAAAGTACTGTAAAAGGTACAGAAATCCAAATTCTCAACAAGGACAATCAGTGGACAGAAACATAGTAGACACACTTATGTAGTTTATATATATGAATGTGAAAGCATTTCTTTCTTTCTTTCTTTTTTGAAACAGAGTTTGGATTTGTCACCCAGGCTGGAACACATTCATGCAATTAGAGCTCACTAAAGCCTCCAATTCCTAGGTTCAGGTGATCCTCAGGTCTTAGCCTGCTAGGACTATAGGCATATGCAACCACATCCAGCTAATTCTTTTACTTTTTATAGAGATGGGGTCTTGCTATGTGGCCCGGCCTGGTCTCAAGCTCCTAGCCTTAAGTAATCCTCTCATGTTGGCCTCCCAAAGTGCTGGGATTATAGGCATGAGTCACCATATCCAGACAGTAGCATATTTAAAATGTCTATATACAGTATTATGTTTTACGAAGTTCAATTCAAATGTACATTACAAAATTCATGGTAGACTTTAATCATTACATAGTTTCTCAAACGATGGTTCCTGAGAATATCATCAGCATCCTGTGGCTGGCTGAGAAAACTTTTAACTGTTAGAAGTGTTGGCTGAAAAAAAAAAAATAGTGTTGGCTGACACTAATTTTGATGTCACTGTTTAGCCAGAGCATTCATCAAACTATTTAGTAAATGTTTGCTATTACCATACATTTGTCAAAAAACAAAAACAAAAAACCCAAGCCCCCAAATAAAACAAAAAAAAAATAAACAAAAAACACTGAGTAGCATGGTGGCTCATGCCTGTAAAAGCACTCTGGGAGGCCAAGGCAGGTGAAATGCCCGAGCTCACAGGTTCAAGACCAGCCTGAGCCATAGCGAGACCCTGTCTCTAAAAATAGCTGGACATTGTGACGGGTGCCTATAGTCCCAGTCACTTGGGAGGCTGAGGCAAAAGAATCACTTGAGCCCAAGAGGTTGAGGTTGCTATGAGCTATGACACCACAGTACTCTACTGAGGGTGACAAAGTGAGATTCTATCTCAATAAAAACAAACAAACAAAGAAAACAAGCATCTCCTATGTTGCACTAAGACTACAACTAAAAATCTACATGTGGTTTTCTATCCTTGGAAGGCACAATGCCTAGTTATGAAGACAGATTCTCAAACAAAATATTCTTAACCTACTGTGTTAAGTGTTATACGTGTAAGTTAGTCCTATGAATATCTTATCTAAACAGGTAAGTCATAACATATTATGGCAAAGGCAATACCAAAACATAAACATAAATCTCTGAGGTCACAGAGGGGTGGCAGAATCATCTGTGAAGCAGGAGAGGAGACAAATGGTGAAGTCATTACCATGTCATGGAGAAAAACACAAGCAAACATGCAGACAAAAGCAGGCAGAGGGACAGCATGGAATACTCTGAAACCATCTCCTTAAGCTAAACCTAAATTACAAAAAACTATACTTCTCACACAAATACAGAGCTTCATTTGGCCAAATGTGTCCAAAATCTGAAACTATAAATACACTTAAAAACCTCTGACCAGGAGTAGAATTTTGCAAAAACATGTCTACTGGGCACTGCTATGGCTAAAAAAAGACTTCCACAGATTACCATGTCATGTCCCTAGGAAAAAATTAATGGAATGTTTACCATTACTTTTGATGAGCTTCCGAAAAAATATTTTTTTTGAATCAGATATGATGTAAGAAAACAAAAATTGAATAACATTTTAAGCATATTATTATATTGAATAATAAAAATAATAAACAAGATCAGGCAGAACCTGAAAAATCATCTGCAGAACCACCAGGAACTATAAAATTACTGGGTGCATCATCTTATTTTTTAGGAAATAATCAATCCTGGGGAAAATAGAAGAACTAACTTATTTTCAAGGAATGCTCTATGAAGCTATATTTTGATACCTAAGGAATTATATAACTCCATGTCTCAGTGGGGCAATATTGGAAAGATTTTGTCTATGAAAAGTTGATGCTTTAAGAATATAGATCATCTGTAAAAATTAAACTTATTTCTTGGCATGCTCCAGCAATTGATATTTGCAGCTCATCTACCTATAAGAAAATAAGAAAAAAAAAGAATCAATAAACCCAACAACTTCCAGGGAGTCAGATTCAATTTACTTAACAGTGTGTTAAAGGAAGCATTCTGCATTTGGACTCTGCATAAAATGTGAGATTCTTTTATCTAAAGAATTAGATTGCTCAAGAACAAACAAAATTTAGTCAGTCTAAATAAAGGGCAAATCAGCACCTCCAGGTCTCTGTACTTTGCCATCAAATTCCTCTAACATAATTAGTGAAGGAACAAATTATTCCCAAAGTTCTACTGAGGTATTTCAAATACTGGCTCCATTCTAAAATTTCAACTAGTTTAATTCAAGTTGGTTTTTTTTCCCTGAGGCTTTTTCTATGCCAGATAAGATGAGTTTGGAAAAAAAAAAAAAAAAGGCAATTTGGCTCCATTAATGTAATCCATAGATTTTCACCATGTCCTAAAGAAACCTACTCCTCAAATTACTAGGAAATAGAAGATTCTAGCAATTGACACCAATACAAATGGAAAAATGAATGCCAGGTTATATAAATTGAAGACTAAAAATCAATTTCTACAGAAAGTAGCAATTCTTACCACCTCATAGATATTCTACTTTATTTTCTAATATTCATATATTTATTCTCATTTCCTTTCCCTTTATCCCTGTGTGTTCTGATGTAGGGGGATAGTGTCTGCCTTCTTTTTCCTTACACCCACATCAAATGTACACAGGGAGGTTTTTAAAGTTCTCAAACCAGAGAACCAGTTTACCAGTTAAACTGGTAGAAGGATTAAATATTTCAGGAAGAACTTGGTAGAACTGTATGATAACCTTTCTTTTTCAGATTCAAAATCTGTTTCAGTGATCTAATCACTTGTGGGAAATTCTTTGACTTATTTTTATTGGAAAATATAACTTTATTATCAATATGTAGAAAAATTCAAATATAATTTCTTTATGGGTAGCAAGTCTGCAAATACTTAGCACAAAACCATTTGGAAGGGAAAAGGGGAGATCTTCCCAAGACATAGGTAGATAATCAGTGAAGAGGAGAGTACAGTTTTTAAGATATACAAAATATGGTGTGTTTGTGAAGGAGAAGGTGGGCCATGCAGCCAACTGATCTCTGAATCTGTCTGATAAAAGCAAGATACAAATCTACCCATAAATGATGACAAAGAAGATTTTCTAGAAGGACTTTAATATGGGGATGGTTTACTGTTCCATTATACAAGAATTCATAAAACACTCACTCCTAACAAAATGGCTGAGTGGAAATATTTTTTCTGAAATACTCAAGAACATTAGAAAGGGAAGGCCTAAATCTTGAGCCTGTCAAATCCACATGAAATCTGAATTTTAACAACTTGTCTAAAGAAGTTCTATGTAAGGAGGCTAAAAATACACAAATGCTGTCTTCTTGTAAATATGTTCTTGGCATCTGAGTCCAGTTTTGCATTTGTGTTCTCTTATGTTGTTAACCAGAGTAGCCATAGATATATAATTATGGGAAACCATGATGACGGGAATGACCAACCAATGGCTGGGTGAGACAATTACCAGACACTTTCTGAATCCAGGGAAGACAGTGATTTGATTGGTAGTCATCTCTTCCATATTATTGAAAAGAGTCAAAGAGGTCATGGTATAAGTGATAGTATATGCAGAAGTAAAAATAATACTCAGGATTCACAGGCTGTAACTTTAATTTCAGACTCCCAAGGAGATCATCTCCCCATCCACAATGCACACCAAACAGCCTTATGGTTATCTGGAAGGATTAGGGAGAATCCAAGGCAACTAATATTTATGAAGCACTTACATATTTTATACATATAGTCTCATTTAATCTCCATAACATCCTTTTAGGGTATGTAGTATGGTTAAAGTGAATGTATTCTATTGCTATCTATCAAGATTTCCTTCTCTTCTTCATGTAAATGAAACACATGCAAAGCAGCTGCAGATATTTTTAAAGAACACATGCATATTGAAAGTGAGGTTCAAACACAGTAGAGAGAATGCCCTTTGGTGGGAAGAAGGACTGCACATATATATGTTAGCAAAATGTCTTATTAATTTTTCAATTTAAATCTTTTAATTAAATCACATCCTTCAAGAAACAGGTATTATCACAGTTTTAACACTTAATAGCTTATGAAGAGAAGTGAATTTACTGGCACTTCCTAGTAGCAAATTCTGTACATGAGAGATATTCAAAGCTCAAAATTGTGATCACTGCAAAGGAACTTGGAGTCTATAACAAAATCCTCATAATGGAAAAGGAATTGCCAATTTCATGGAAATCAATTATCAACATGTGAAAAGTTATATACATAAAATCTATATATCCATTCTCATTCTCTTAATCTTCTATGATAAGTATTTACATGATATGATTATTTTAAAGTTGAAAAAGAAAACAGAAAAACTCTTGCCTGGGGACTGCAAAATATCATATTTTTTATAGTAAGTTGCAGAAGATTAAAAACATTAAAGTTGTGAAGACTCATGAGAAGCCAGGTACTCCTTTAACTAGTTCACACTTAGCATATCTGCAAATCAGCATTTAAACCTAATCCCTCACATAAGTTGTTGGGATTTCTTTGAGACAGAAGTAAGTTGTAAAATATTGGAGCAGAGCATGCACACACACTCTCACTATTCAAGTGAGTCTGGCAGGGTCTAGACTCGGAAACTCTGTGAAAACCATGGTACATCATGCTGAAGCATCAGTTGACCTCAATATTTAGTTTGGTTTGAGACTGCTACATGTTAAATTAATATATTAATGTATTTACTTTTAGTTTTTGTTTGTGAAGCATTTATCACATACCAAGGGAACACACTAAGTATTTTACACACATTATCTATTTTAATTCTCACAACAACACTGTGACATATATCCTAATGGTATTCTCATCTTACAGTTAAGGAAGCTAGCAGGCACATAAAAGGTTAAGAAACTTGCAAAGGCCCAAGTCATATCTGCCTAGAATTGGGAGGGACTTCCTATTTTTGGGAAAAGGTAAGGAGAAAATACTTGCCACGCCCACACAGTTGCCACAAACACCAACACTCCTTACTGGAGGAGAATCCTAGTCTTTGAAAGCCCTAAGTTCAATTTGGAGAGCTGCAGGGAATTCATGCAGCTGCACTACCCTGGGTCATGAGCACAAGGTGAACACTCCCCAACTCCCACCCACCCCCCTGTGCACCAAGCTGCTGCAGCAAGTGACACCTTGTGACCAGAGCTTCCACTGGAGTGTGTCCTGCTCTGGGGGCCAGCAGCACTTCTCCAGCACGGGAACTTCATCTTCATTCCACCAAGCCCACACAAGTAGCTGAAAGCCACAAGCTAAAATGCCTGGAGCCTTGGTACAGTATCAGCTGCGACTCTAGTCCTGTACAGCAGGGAAACCCACCCTCACCATCACACTTCCAGTTGAGGAAGGCTGGGGAACCCACATTTGAGCTACCCAAACCACTATGTGCTTTTCTCTAAGCATAAGAGGACCCTGAGCCTCTGAGCAGCTGATATGCCCCTTAGGCTGAGAAACAGCCTCCCACCTTCACAGACATGTCCCCTGTGTGCCCAACATCCCTACGTCATTAATCAGGAACTGAGAAACAGTTCCACAGGCTGTTAATTAATCAGGAACTGAGGAACAGTTCCACAGCCTAGTAGACATAACCCCAGGCCTGCTAAGCAGCCCAGCAGCCATATCCCAGCCCCTCCTAAAAGGAGTGAGCCAACTACCCTTAGCACGCACATCCCTAGGCTGGCCAAGCAAATTTGTACCCATGCTCAAAGCCAGAGTAACAAGTCTGTTGCCCTAACCCCAGTGAGCGAGACCCCAAGCTGAAAGACTTATAATATGCATGTATGAATCTCCAACCAAGCAACAGCCCAGTGAGCCAACCCTCAACAAGTAACACCACTGCTGCTATAAACTCTCTTATCCTAGGTCATTTAGACACGTGGAAATGGCACAAGTATAGATTACACCTGAAGACACTACATAGAGACTACATTACTCCATCTTCCTAGAACCAAGCCCAAAGAACCCCACTAAATTGACACCCTAAGACCCATTCATACTGATAAGTCTTTTCCTACAAAATCTACTCTATAAATTGGAAGAGATGAGTTTTCCGCCAGATGCACCAAAATCAAGAGGTACACATCAAACATGCAAAAGCCAGGAAACATAACACCTCAAAAGGAAAACTAATTCTGCAGTAATTGGCCCCAATCATAAGGAAATACATAAAATGCCAGAAAATAATTCAAAACAATAAGGAAACTCAGTGAGATACAAGATAATACAGATAGATAATTAGTTAAGGAAAACAATTCATGATTTGAATGATAAATTCAACAGAGAGAACAGTATTACAAAAAGAGCCAAACGGAAGTCCTAGAGCTGAAGAATTCAGTGAATGAATGCAAGCTTCCAAAACAGAGTAGACTAAGCAGAAGAATTAATTTCTAAACATAAAGATAAGTTTTTTAAAATAATGTAAGCATATAAGAAAGGAAAGAAGGAAGTTAAAAATAAAGGAAAGAGAGAAAGAAAGAAAAGAAAGATTGAAGAAAACTTACAGGATTTATGGGACACCATTAACTAATCACATTTTTGTATTATGGGTGTTCTAGAAGGGGGAGAGAAGGGGAAAGGTATGTAAAATATATTTAATAAAATAATTACTGAAAATGTCTTAAGTCTTGGAAGAAAGATGGACATCCAGGTCAGGGAAGTGCAAAGGACCCCAAATCAACTCAACCCAAATACACTGTCTTTGAGGCACACTATAGTCAAATTGTCAAAAATAAAAGACAAAGAATGATTTCTAAAATCAGCAAAAGAAAAGCATTTAGTCACATGTAGAGAAATCTCCATTAGACTAACAGTGGATTCTGAGCAGAAATGCTATAGGCCAGGAAAGAATGGATATATTCATTATTAAGTAATGAAAAAAACTTGCCAGCCAAGAATACATACTCAGTAAGCTATTCTTCAGAAATGAAAGAGAAATAAAATCTTGCACAGACAAGCAAAAACTAAAGGAATTCGTCACCACCAGACTGACCTTACAAGAATTGCTCAAGGGATTCTTACATCCGAAAGTTAAAGATGATAACCACCATCATAAAATCATATGAAACTATAAAACTCACTAATGGAGCTGATACGCAAAGTAGAAAGAGAAATAAATCAAATGTTATTGCTACAGAAAACCACTCAGCCACAAAAATAAACATTAGAAGATACAGCAAGGAACAAAGGATACAGAAAACAACCAGAAAAAATAAAGTGACATGAGTAAGTCTTCATCTATCTGTCATACCCTTGTGTGTAAACAAATTAAATTCCAAACTTAAAAGACATAGACTGGGTGAACGGATAAAAAACAAGACTTAACTATTTACATGAAATTCACTTCACCTCTAAAGACAAAAATAGACAGAAAATCAAGAGATGGAAAAAAGATATTGCAAACAGATGAAAATGGAAGGAAGTAGAAGTAGCAATAAATATCAGAAAAAACAGACATCAACTTTTTAAAAAAAAGACAAAGAACGAAATTATATAATAACAAAGGGATAAATTCAGTAAGGGGATATAGCAATTGTAAATATGCATACAACACCACAGTACCCAGACATATAAAAAATATTCTTAGATCTAAAAGGAAAGACCCCAATTCAGTAAAAGTTCAAGACTTCAACACCCACTCTCAGTACTGAATAGATCACATACACGGAAAATCAGTAAAGAAACATCATGTTTTAAATCGCAACAAAGTCCAAAGGCCAAATGAACCAAACAGACATTTACAGAACATTACACCAACAGCTACAGAATATACATTCTTTTTATTGACATGTAATACTCTTTGATATCGACCATATATTAAGTCACAAAATAAGTCCCAAGAAATTTTCAAAAAACCTCAGTCAAATGAGTATCTTATTTGACTACAATAAAATAAAACTAGATATCAATATTAAGGGGAAAACTAGATACTATATAAATTTCTACAGGTTAAACAATATATTCCTGAACAATCAATGTATGAAGAAAGAAATTAAGAATATAGTTTTAAAATTCCTCAGAACAAATGAAAACAAACACAACACACCAAAACCTATGGGATACAGTAAACACACATTAAGAGGCAAGTTATAGCAATAAGTGCCCACATCAAAACACTAGGAAGATTTCACATAAACAACATAACAACGCATCTCCAGGAATTAGAACAAACCAAATCCAAAATTAATAGAAGGAAAAAAATAATAAAGATTAGAGCAGAAGTAAACAAAACTGAGACTAAAACGAATACAAAAGATCAGTAAAACAGAGTAGAAACACAAGAGAACCCAAATAGCCAAAGCCATCCTGAACAAAAAGAATAAAGCTGGAGGTATCACACTGCCAGACTTCAAGATATATTACAAAGCTGCAGTAACCAAAACAACATGCGTAAGATCGATCCTACAAATTTCTCACCAAACATCTCAATAGCAACAAATAAGTAAGTAAACAATCAAGTTTAAAAAATGAGTATATGATCTGAACAGGAATTTCTTAAAAGACATACAAGGGGCAAACAAATATATAGAAAAACGCTGAACATCACTGATCACCAGGTAAATGCAAATCAAAACCACAATGAGGTATCATCTATCAAAAAGCCAAAAATAACAAATGCCAGTGAAGATACAGAGGGGGAAAAAAAAAAAAACTCCTTGCATACTGCTGGTGGGAATGTAAACTAATAGATCCACAATGGGGAACAGATGGAGGTTTCTCAAAAAACTACAAATAGAACTACCATGGGATCTAGTAATTCCACTACTGGGCATTTATCCAAAAGAAAAGATGTAAGTATTTGGAAGAGACATTTCTACCACCATATTTATTTCAGCACTATTCATAATAGCCAAGATATGTTATCAACCTAAGTATCCAACAACAGATGAATGAATACAGAAAATAGGGTATATATAAATACCACTATTCAATACTATTTAGTCATAAAAAAATGCAATCCTGCCATTCACTGGAACTTGGGTGGAACTGAAGGATGGTATGTTAACTGAAATAAGTCAGGAACAGAAAGTTAAACACCGTATGTTCTCACTCACATACAGAAACTGAGAGAAGTTGATCTCATGGAAGTGAAAAATAGAACAGAGCATAATAGAGCTGGGAAGGGTGGAGGAAGTAGAAGATAGTGAGAAATCTGTTAAACGATACAAAATTAGTTAGACAGGAAGGATACGTTCTAGTGTTCTACAGTCTGGGATGAGTATAGTTAACAATATTTTGTACTGTTCCTAATAGCTAGAAGGAGGATATTGAATGTGCCCAATACAAAGAAATGATACATGTTTGAGATGAGGGATATGCTAATTACACTGATCTGGATCGCTATACAGTATATATATCATTTTATTCCCCATGAATATATACGATTGTCATGTGTCAATTAAAGAACAAAATATGAAATACAAAATAATTTTAGATGGTTTAATAAAGAAGGAACTTATTAAACTTTATAAAGGAAAATTACTATATTTTACTGAATAAAAATTTATATACATATAATGTATAAACTATGTACATCTATGTATATAGAGATATAGATAGATAGGCGAGTTATGCAAAGGCATTTAGTTAGTTCCAGTACTTCTATCCATGTTCTAAATCACTAAAGTATATTGGAACTCCCAACATTGATGTACTGGAGTAAAATGCAACAATTGTTAAATCAAAAAAAGAGATTTCACAGACTCAATACCCTGTTAAATGGAAGGTCATGCCAGTCCTTTCATTGTCAATGTGTACAAGTATATTTCTAAGAATTTTGATGAGCTCTGGAAAAACCAGTTTCATGAATACAACAAAGCCTAAATTTAACTCAATGAACACTTACTAGGTTCCTACTCTCTTTACACACTGTACTTCGGATTCTGGGATACAAACATTTACATTGGGTCCTTGACTTTAAGCAATTATGCTGGTATAATAACCTACACAGGTTTACTGACAATTTTCATTTGTGAACACAATGTTATCAATTATTCTAATCTCTTTTAGGCAAATAATCCAAATAAAGGGTTCTCATCTTTAAGTATAAAATATATGTGCAATACATTTTATAAGAAATTGAAATTCAGTATATAAAGACATTGATACTCTACGTTTAATAATAGTACGTTTAATAATAATAATGATCAAAACATTTCTGAATGTATATGAATCGTGCCCTATGATTGCACCAATGTACAGAATTATGATTCAATAAAATTATAAAAAAAAAAAAGAAATTGAAATTCAGATATGACATACTTCTTGATCAATGCCTCGGTAGTCAAGATCAAGTTGAAATAAATAATAAATGTAAAGGAAAAATGACTTAACAGGAAAACTAAAGAGAAAGGCCTAATTATATGTATAGGGGGAAATATAGGAGATGAAAAGAAATCAGAACATTTTATAACTATAGAAATGTTGACATTATGATCCTAAGATGAAAGTCAGCTCAACAAACAAAAGATTGTCTAATATTAAGTTTGGTCTGATTGATGGTTAATAAAGTTTTGTCTTTCCTACAACTTTGCTGGAACCTTCTAGGACTACATTTCTACAAAGCTTCCACATTTTATGTCTCCTACCTAAATGGATACTAACATTACTCTTTAAATAGCACGTATCCTTTTCTGTAGTACATTCATGACTAGACTAGAGTACGTTCTCAGTTGCCAAAGTTTGGGACAAGTTACGTAAACTTGTTATTGGAGCATTCTAGGAAACACACAACCACAAGTCTGGGAGGAAGTTGAAGAGTAGACTTTGCTTTCCTACAACTATTATTTACTGACACCCACCAGGGCCAAATTGAAGTTCACACTTGATGAGTCATTGGTTCCATCTCTTTAGAATCATGGCCTATGAAGAATTCTTCTTAAACTACCGATTGCTTCCTCAGCTTCTGAACATCTGTGTTGCTCTGTTCCCATGACCATTTGTTTTATTTTGTTTGTTGCCAGCTGAGGATTAATTCACATCAAAAGAGAATTCATCATGCTCAGTTTTCTCCACAAGAATTCCACTGGTTAGGGAATTATTCCCCAAGAGTGCCAAGTATGGCCTCACAGTAGCCAGGCGAAGGTAAGAAGGGATCTGCTTGTTATCCTTAAAAATAGACAGGAGGAGAAAATGAGATATTGGGTACGTTTCACCTGGTTTGCAGTGCAGTTTTGGATCACCTAATTTTCTTTAAAGCTTAACATTTGTCTTAGAGATCAATTAATAATTACCACTTCCCTCCCTTCCCCACAAAAAAGAAAGAAGTACTTAAACTCAGTTTTGAGGTCCAGACCTTCCCAGGCTCATGGGAATAGTGCGTGTGTGTGTTTGTGTGGGGGAGGGGGGAAGGGAGGGAGAGAGAGGAAAGACTGGTGTGAGATTGTGTTTCAGCACTTTAATGTTTTACAACTTGCCTACTACATCTGAAAAATTTGGAAAAACACGTGTGAGGGATTGGCTTTAAATGCTACTTTTTTATATGTGTTACAATGCTGTGACAGTATTCTGACCATGTCAGAATCTTTCCTCCCGGAGCAACTGCGACTGTTTCCTTCACTCCCACATCCTCCGTGTCAACAGAATTTCCTTTTCTATAGAGGCTGGTCCAGATCAAAAATCTGGTCTTGTGTAACTGTATAAGTTCCCAGAACTGATCAAAGACAGACAGACACACATACACAGAAGGTGACTCATAGGGTAAACTTTTCGTCAAAAATAAATGAATTCAAGTAATATATCACATGATATTTGGTTATAAATAATTTTGCTTCAGAAACAGAATATAGGGGCCAAATATTTTTAAATGTTATCCAAGCACAAAAAATTCCTGTTAAGTGAGGGTTAAATGGATGCCAGAAACTTTTTTGGACAGCTGATTAGAGTCTGAATCACATGCCCAAGTTTTTCTGGGGGTCACAGTCAGAAGACAACTAAGGCTATGTACTGGCCATCCCTGGATAGAGCCTCATCGATGCATGCTTGGTACAGGTACTCTGACTCTTTCCATTTCTCCTTTTAAAAGTGTGTGTGTATACATACACACAATTATATATATGAATATATTATATATGTATATACATATTTTTAATTGATGAATTTTATGTATCATATTTCTAAAGAACACAGTATTTTTCTCTTGTCACTTAAAAGTGGTCAAATCCTTTACTTGCAGTGATGTAGCAATTAACCAGAGGAAATGTGAATAGGAGAGTAGGAATAGGCTGGATAAGAAACTCATCTGTGAGCACGCTACCACAGCATCACGGGAAGGATTAAAACAGAACCAAAGTGAATAAATTGGGGCTGTTCCCCACTTTCTGTCAAGTCTTTAAGGACAAGGATCAACTTTGTACCCTACCTTCCTTTGCTTTCATGGGCACTTTTATCCATGTCATATAAAGTCACAATTTATACTCCACAAAAACCAATCTTGAATGGAACCGATGAAATATTGCTTGCTGTAACACATCATCTCTTGGCTGAGAATGCGTGGGGAAGGAGTGGTAGGGTGATTCACAGCAACAGCTACACAGTAAGGTAAAAGGGGTTACTGTAAGTACAATGAAGTACAAGATCTCCAGTTAGCTATATTCTGAAGAAGTGAACCAGACAGAATGTCACACAGCGATGGACTCCTGGAGACCGAAGCCTGCCACAAGACAGACTCAGCTTGGCACACAGTGCTCTGGGGTGGACTAGATCTGTGTGCCAGTGAGGGAGACTCGGCTGTTGCAATTGTATGGTAAAGAAGGCATCTCTCAGGGCCTATGGCACAAGGAGTATGGAGCCGGCCCCATATACCAGAGGTGGCGGGTTCAAATCCAGTCGGGGGCCAAAAACTGAAAAAAAAAAAAGCATCTCTCTAGTACCTTCTTAGTTATAGATATATGAAGATGACTGAAATCAAAATAATACTTCCCTCATTTTTAACTTGCCTTTCTGATAAAAATCTAACACCAACGGGAGAGTGATTGGTGGGACCACACCTACGGTGCATCTTACAAGAGTACATGTGAAATTTGCTAAATGTAGAATACGAATGTCTTAACATAATAACCAAGAAAATGCCGGAAGGCTACATTAACCTGTTTGATAAAAATATTTCAAATTGTATATAAAACTAGCACATTGTACCTCATGATTGCATTAATATACACAGGTATGATTTAATAAAAAAAAAAAAGAGGAGAAAAAAAATCTAAAACCAAGGGTAGAAGTAAGAGTAATAGTTGGACATAATATCAGCTGTTTCTCACTGGCATTGGGCTGGTCATGGTCAATACTGGTTCACAATTATGAAATATTGTTATTATCAGTTGTGTCTCAACTATGGAATGAAAGTAACTTAGTACCACTATGAAGCAAAGAAGGGAAAAAGGGCTGCCATTTCGAAGGCTTAAATTTTGCTTATAATGAGAAATTAATTATAAACAGGCTACCAATAAGTGCTAGAGATAGCAATTGGAAAGTGTAGCCAACACAAATAAAGATTAGGACATGAGTCAACAAAACCAAAGGAAGGAAAATAAAAACTTAAGATATAGAATCTAGATAGAAAACAGGAAATGACACACTCAAGAGAAAGTGGTAAAAATAGAAGTAGGAGGACAAGGAAGTGAAGGTGAAAAAGCTCAATGGAAGAGAGAAAATATTTACAACAGCTGTAACAAGTGAAAGATTTATTTCTAGTAAAATTTTAAAAAATCTTATAAATGTTTAAGACCACCATCAAAACCTAAATGGACAAATGGGTCAGCTGTACAGAAATTTAATTAAAGAAGAAATACAGAAAGTGAAAAAAAAAAAGCCAAGAAAACAATGCTAATAATTAAAGAAATAGAAGTAAATGGAATTATCCCAGCAAATAGTTCAGCAAAACTATTTTTTTAATAATAAAAATCTCCAGGGGGTGGTGGAGAAAATAATAAATTCATTTATTAATGATAACTTTATAAACTGCAGATATCTGGACAATATCTGCCCATGAGAAAATAATAAATATGTTCAATAATTGCACTGTTATAAATCCATCTATGGATATGATGCTTACAATAAAAACTAACTATAAATAATTTAAAAGCCCCTTATCAGGGGAAGAATCAAGTATATTAGAGCATACTGATAAAACTGAATATTATACTACTACTAAAAGGATAAATATGATAAGGAACTGAGAAGTTTTACAAAAAGGATTTAAATTGGAAATATATATGTACATACATAATAATTATGCAATAATTACTTTAAAATTTATAGATATGATTGAATGTTATGATGTCATAAAAAGAATAGTAGGATTAATAATTATGGAGAGTTATATAAAAATATGGAAAGTATTGATAGAAAGGTGGAAACATATATGTACACAAAAACATATGTTTACATATATACATTGCAATGATATAAAAACTACTTAGAAGTTTGAAACAAGAATTGAAAGGGAGCACAAAGAAATGAAACTGGTTGTAGTGTTTGAGATTTTTATTATAGGCAATATTTTCCAATTACATTTTCTCTCTCTTTTATTGTATAAGTAGATATAAGAGAAATAGCTCTTAGTGAAATCTAGGGAGACGTATTTTCCAGTTGATGTATTTTAGATCCTAAGAAATGTCAAAAGAAATTATGAGTTTACAGATCTAGATTGCTAAGAAAGGAAAATAAAATGCATTTAAAACTTTTTCAAAGGTCACTGATAATTGATCTTGATTAAGAATCCTTCCCAAGGAGAAAACATGCAAGGATAAACTCAGTCCTTATTTTCCTTTTATTATTATTATTTTTAGAAATATGGAACTGTAGTATTTACTGGTGGTATGTAGGTAAGTAATGTTTAGAACAGAGATGTTTCCCCTGACTGGCAAAGTCATATGTAATACCTACTTACATATGTATACACACATCATGTACACACATACACTATACATTTGTACACATGCACACTTGTTCATAGAGGGAACATCATTTAAGTTATAACAGCATTATTAGATAACGAAGTGTGTCTTAGGGACAGCTTGTTTGAAAGAGTCAGAGCTCTGAGTTACTTCCTCTCCTTGCACTAGACACATTGGCCTTGGGTTGGTTTTCTGCGTAAGCCTTGCCTTGGGGGCTTTGAACTTGGTATTCTTTCCATGTAAAACAACATTTTTCCATCTCCTGGAGTCACAGGGCTCAGCCAGTGGCTCAATGCAAAATATTCAATAACTAGTACCCCTTTGGGAAATAACCAATTGGCTCCAAACATTTAACCAGTTGGAAAGATGCTGGGTATAAAAATCCATGAAACTGTACCAGCGCCTCCCCAACCAAGTGTCAGCCCCTGGTACCCTCAATTCCTTCAAATTGGGATCCAAATATTGCCTCTTTGAGAAGGTACTCCCTGGCAGCCCAAATTAAAATAGCATCCCTGTTATCTCGTGTTTTCTTGTGACCCTACCATTTTTTCTTCCTCTGGAATGTACCTGACCATTCACAAAGGGTACCAAAAATACATATACACATTTTAGGCAAAAATAAAACAGTATTAAAATTGTGATACTCAGTATACGCTGACAACAAAGATAACTATAAGTCACATTGAACACTTCTTGTAATTGCAGAAGTCAAATTTGACTTGGGCATACAAATTTAATACACTTTTTTTCCTTTCTTAAAATGTTTATATATTTTTTGGCACCCTCTGTGTATTTTATCTGTCAAGCTTTCTACGTCTGTATTCCTCACTAGCATGTGAATTCCAGGAGGGCAGGGACCTTGCCTGCCCTTATCACGGCTGCCTGTGACTGCCACTTGCTAAATCCAATGGTTAATTCTTCTTCTCATTGTTCTTGAGTTATCATTTTTTTTTTTTTTTTTTTTTGCAGTTATTGGCCGGGGCTGGGTTTGAACCCACCACCTCTGGCATATGGGGCTGGCACCCTACTCCGTTAGCCACAGGCGCCACCCAATTATAAATTACACTCTCTTCCTTGAGACCTTTTCTTCCCTAAGCTCCCCTAATAAAAAAAAGGTTTTCTTTATTTATTTCCTTTCTGTTTTTCCAGCTGCTCCTTTTCTCATTCCTTTTCTCATCTCCCTGACTTTTAGGGACTGGCTGGAGCATCCCTGGGCTCATCCTTGGTGTCCTTAGCTAGAGTTATAGTTTTAAATAATGCCTATATGCCGTGACTCCCAAATTTATGCCTTCATACTCTGAACCTCTCTCCAGAACTCCAGCTTTGTTTATTCACTGTCTACTTGACATCTCCTTGGATATCTTACAGACATCTCAAATTGAACTTGTCTTGAATGGAACTCCTTACTAGCTTCCCAAACATTCTCCTTTGAACCAACCCAAGGCCAGCATGGCTATGGCAGGGAGAAGGGACCCAGAGCTTTGCTTCTTTAGGGAAAACTTTGCCTCAGACATGCTTCAGTGTCTAAATTCATTTCAGTATTCCGAAACTTGGGATATTTCATATAAGCACCTGAGTTTTGGCTTTTGAATGTAGAAAAGTATGGTGACGATATGTGAGAACTGAGTAGAAATGAAAACAAATCTTTCTACAGTTTCTTTCTACAATCTTTCAACAATTTCTTCATCCGATGGATTACTCTGGAGCCCGGGACACTCAGACATTTATGGCACTTGTTAAGCCTCTCTATTTCTTGGTTTCTTAAACTGTAAAAATGGGATATCACACCTACCTAATAAGGTTGTGGTTAGGCATAAATTAAAGAATAAAAGAAAAGTATTTAATCTACTGCTTGTCAAATAGTAACCTCCCCAAATTACCATTTTCTGGTTGAGTTTTCCACTGAAAAGTGGCATCTGCCCACTTAAAACTACCAAAGTTTTTGAGTCAGTTAGGGATATTTCCTGATACACACTTGATACAGATCACTGCTCTGAGGGCTGTGCAAACAGCCTAGGAAAAGAAAGTTACAAGGTATCTACTCTTGTCAATAAAATGAGAATGGAAGGTAGGTTGGGGCAGCTCACATCTATAATCCTATCACTCTAGGAGGCTGAGGCAGGTGGATTGCTGGAGCTCAGGAGTTTGAGACCAGCTTAAGCAATAGTGAGACCCTGTAGTAGCCGCTATAGGCCCAGCTACTTGGGAGGCTGAGACAAGAAGATATCTTGAGCCCAAGACTTTTAAATTGCTGTGAGCTATGATGCTACAGCACTCTACTAAGGGCAACAGAGTGAGACTCTCCGTCCAAAACAAAACAAACAAAAATAAATGAATAAAATGAGAATGAAGAATCACAGTAAATGTACATTCAACCAATCTAAGGACATGGGTTAAAAAATTATAAAGGGTTAAATGAATATTAGCACAATCGTAAGTAAGAGTAGGAGCCTGAGGACGGGAGAGACGTAAGTTAGACTACAAGGCAGGACAGGACAGGGTATGCGGCAAGGCCAACGCTGCGTAGTTCCTTCAGGAAAACAAGGTCTAGGCAGGATTCAAAAGAGGACAAGAAATGATATTTAAATTGAAAAGTATAATGGGAAAGAAAATTGATAGGAAGTTAAGGAAGATACCATGGAAGGCTCCAGAGTGAGTGAAGCACTGCGTTGGATAACTCCAGTCCTGGCTGAAGTTCCTCTGGAAAGAGAATAAGGACGTGGGGGAATTGGCTATGGGAGTTGGACATGAGAAGAGATTAAATGTGTGAACCATGATAAAAATGAAAAAGAAAAGATAAGTTATCCAACTTCATTTCCTCTGCTAAAGGAGAAAATGCTTTCTCCCTTTCCAAAGGATATGTTTCAAACATTGTCCCTTTAATATCACACTGAAAACCCTCTCTCGGCTCAGCGCCTGTGGCTCAACGGGCTAAGGCGCCAGCCACGTACACCTGAGCTGGCGGGTTCGAATCCAGCCCAGGCCGCCAAACAACAATGACGGCTGCAACCAAAACTGGCCGGGCGTTGTGGCGGGCGCCTGTAGTCCCAGCTACTTGGGAGGCGGAGGCAGGAGACTCGCTTGAGCCCAGGAATTGGAGGTTGCTGTGAGCTGTGATGTGACAGCACTCTATCCAGGGTGACAGCTTGATGCTCTGTCTCAGAAAACAACAACAACAACAAAAAAAACCCCTCTCTCACCAGGGGGTATGAAATCTCTGGGAGCATCCAGTCTGGGAGAGAACTGAGATGTCCTATATTTATCTACACATTTTGTCCGTATACGCCTTTTAAAAATTGCCCATTTGCTATAAAAATTCCATAATAATATTTAAGGGAAATATTTCAAATGAATAAGATTACCTGTAATTCACAAAATTCACATGACTTCTTTCATTTTTACATTTTCCTGTCTAAGCTGTGTCCATAAATCTACAGATCTGTCAAGTTAGGATCATTGGATGACTTCAGTTTCATTTCCTATTTGGTTCCTGCATCAAGTACCAAAAATTCCCCTACATTTCCATAGTCATCGTTAAGATGTAAATGTCTGAATAATACTTCATCAAGTTGATGCCTCATAATTTAATAAAGTAACAGACATCAAGTAATATCCATTCTTTTCTGTTATAGAGAATGCTCCAGTAGGCATCATTTTTCATATTTTTATTTTAAATGCAGTTGTACTATTTCGTCAGGATAAATTCAAAAGAATGCGATGACTGAACCAAAAGGTATAAATATTTATAGTTTCTTTTAATCTACATATATTAAGGTGAACGTGAACCAATTATAATGCTATTATAAGAGAATTGGGGGAATTTTGGATGCACACTCAAAGACACTTAGCCCGGGAGACAGGAGTAAAAATGCTCTACACAACCTCAGAAGTGCACTAGAAAATCGGTCTTTTAATAGAGTATAACTGGATGTCAAGATATGTCTTCCCCCTCCCCAATTCCCTTTACAGAGTTAATGTGCTGATGGTAAAAGCATAAGTAGCAATCCTCTCTCTTTGGATAAATTGCCCAGGAGAGATATAACAGTGAATCTGCAGGCCTATAACCTAATAAACAAGAATTATCCAATACTGAGAAATGCGAGCAAGGCATAGCTCTGAACTGTATTAGATACTAATACAATAAAAGGATGAGGTGAGTGCACATATCAAATTGAACCTATAAATCAAACGGAGTATCAGAGAAACTGCTAAAGCAAACGTGATAATGAAGAATAAAATTGAGGCTAAAAAACCCAGGGTATTGCGTATAATGCCTTAACTTTAAAATAAACACACACAAAAAGACTGTCAAAGATCAGTTAGTTTTTTGGTGAACACTATCAGGATGAAACAACCAATCCTGGGAGCTTAGTAATTTCAATTGACCATCTGAGGTAATCAAATATAACCATTTATTACCAGGTGCCCACGTGCTGTCGAGCTCGGCACACTGAGGCTATGTGTCTACGTGGAAATGAGCAGACCACAGGAGGAGAGCAAGATCAACCCTGCTTCTCTCCACGAACCTGCCTGGAAGGTAGCTTTTGTACATGGAAAGTGATCTCCAAGGAAGGCTCAATTTAATGGCAGCAATGTGTTTGCCTGCTTGTAAGCATGGTAGCAACATGTCTCTGTGTGGCCTTACGGTATAACATACTGAGCTATAGGACAGGACACCAGTTTCTTAAACGTTTATTCAAACTATTTTCAAGGGAAGGTGTATGTCCAAGGTTATGTAATGATACACAATTCTATTTCCAGGAAAATGGTGTTTTAGATGCTCTGACGCATTTTCTCAAATATAAAACAGCTAGCATTAATAAAGTTTTAATGAATTGCTTAACTCATAGGATGTAAGAGAAATTTCAGAGGAAAAAGAAGAAACACATGCCTAGGAGCTTAAAAAAGTCATCTCTGTCTGAGAGCAAAGGCTATTATCAGAGCTACACTGACAGACTTGCACAGAAGGCAATATCAAGGCAGCAGTGGCCAGGAAAAACTAAGATGCTGTTTAGACACTACGGTGGCCCTTAATTAGCATGTCCCAGTGACAAAGAGTCCCCGGAGAAAAATGTCCTCAACTTAGACTTTCCAGTTATTCACTGTTTAGCATCTCTAAATCTGAATTCCATCCTGAGTGAGAATTATCAAAAACAGCAAACAAAAGAGTTAAACAGCAAGGATTTCATATATTAAAGTAAAAAATAGCTAATAACCAAGCAATAGGAGATAACAAAAATAATTAGGAGATTGAAAAATAGAAACTTTAGGGAAAATATAGAAATTAGAATAAAAAATGCTCTGTTGATGGTTTAATCCAGAGTATACCAGAAAAAAAAATACTCATCTTCGCCATCTAGAGTAAATGGATAAGTTTGTTGTTTGTATTTTAAAGTCATTTTTATAAATAATCTATAAAAAAGTAAAGTGATAAAAGGATCAAATGTAAACATAATCGTTTCAAGAGAATAGTTTTATTCTTCAAAAATATTAGCAAATTGTCTTTGCTTTATGGAAGACCTGTAAGAAATAATAAAAAGTCATGAGAAATTAATTCTTAAACATAGGTAGAAGTGCTCACAAAACAAACTCATATGCTAAAACTGGGTATAACAAACCCTGAGGATTAAGCAGCTATTTAAACACAGTTGAAGATAAAATTAGTACACTGAATGAGGAAACAAGAGAAATTTCTCAGAATTTAGGACACAGACCTATAGATAGAAAATATGCAAAAGGAATAAAGATCTGGAGAAAAGAATGAGCAGGTCTCATATATATTTAATCAGAGGTTCAAAAAGAAAAACTATATATGATGGAAGAGAGGCAATATTTGAAGGTAGAATACCTGAGGACTTTCCAAAACTGACAAGAAAATCTAGATACACAGAAAATATACATTTTTTAAATGACTCGAGGATTCTCACTTCAGAAAATGTTTTACTCATATACCCCATGCACAGATGTACATTTTGAAGAAAACACAGTGCCATCCTATGTCAGCATTTACTAAATGTCCATGTGCCAGGAACTAGTCTAGGCACTAATACACCAGAGGAGTCCATAATCATTTAGGTGTTCCCCTCTTTACACCAAAGGGGCAATTGTTGATCCCCAATTTTGCATAAATTACTTTTTTCTGAATCTTATTTTAAAGGCAGTGAATTATATTGCTTTTTAAAAACATCCTACTATATAGTCCTTGATAAAGAGGGAAATCATTCTATAAAACAAATACTAATAAATTATAAAGTTTTCACACATTTCATATTCTATAAGCAAGATATAAGCATGTACCTATGAAAGTAGCTATTTTTACAGTGAGCATGGAGTTTATACTACTTAAACATCTGCCAAGGCCTTTAAAATAGAAGGATGTAGTGGGCAGGAGTACAGGCTGGTGAGAACCTTGATGAATACTCAGCACTGCCAATGTTTGCTGGATCATCCAAGCAAAGATTTTTTTTTTTTTTGAGACAGAGCCTCAAGCTGTTACCCTGGATAGAGTGCT
Source organism: Arctocebus calabarensis (assembly GCA_963573935.1). NCBI lineage: Eukaryota > Metazoa > Chordata > Mammalia > Primates > Lorisidae > Arctocebus > Arctocebus calabarensis. The sequence goes on along the minus strand of CAUYON010158991.1, from coordinate 26,934 downwards.
GTGGCAGCACAGCTCACAGCAACCTCCAATTCCTGGGCTCAAGCGAGTGTCCTGCCTCCGCCTCCCAAGTAGCTGGGAGTACAGGCACCTGCCACAACGCCCGGCCATTTTTTGGTTGCAGCTGTCATTGTTGTTTGGCGGGCCCAGGCTGAATTCGAACCCGCCAACTCAGGTGTATGCGGCTGGCACCTAAGCCCATTAAGCCACAGGCGCCGAGCCCCAAGCAAAGATTAACTTTAACTTTTTACAGTTAAAGACTCTTAGGTTGCTCCTTCCTGCCTTTCTCCTCTTCCTGAAGCCTTTGTAGCACATTTTAAAAACATGGAACAGAGGAAGAATAGATAAGGTTTGCAATCATTTTCCTCCCTACACTTAATTCTCAACACTTTGCTTAGTAGCCAAAGATAGGAAGGAAGAAAAAAGACCTCATGTTCCCCTCAGCTACCCCACTTTCCATGTGGGATCCCAGTTCTCAGGACTAGTTGGAGAATCATGGTTTATTAAAGCATTGAAGCTTTTTTCTTTTCCCTTACTCCTCAAATGCCCTTGTACCCCCTGCCCCTCTTTGATGATTATAGTAGAGAGGGCCTGGAGTTCGAGAAAAAGAGAAATTCTGGCTATATAATATGTGTAACTAGTTTTGAAAAAGAAATTATGCATAATTCACAAGAGCACAACTGCTTAAAAATGAAGGGCTGAGTCAGATCTTGACTATCCAGATATGATCTGTGTTCTCTTGGCAAGTTATTAAATCTCTCTGTGTTTCAGTTTCCTCATCTATAAAACGGACATTTTTTAACAGTGCCTATCTCATAGGGATCTTGAAAAGCATAAATTGGTACACTACTATGGCTCTGTTTATTGTGCCCAATTTTAGCTTTTTTTTGTGACAGAGTCTTACTTTGTCACCCTCAGTAGAATGCCATGCTGTCACAGCTCACATCAACCTCAAACTCTTGGGCTCAAGCAATTTTCTTGCATCAGCCTCCTGAGTAGCTGGGACTACAGGTGCCCACCACAATGCCCAGCTATTTTTAGAGACGGGGTCTAGCACTTGCTTAGGCTGGTCTCAAACCCGTAAATTTAGAACAATCTACCTGGGCCTCCCAGAGTGCTAGGGATTACAGGCATGAATCACTGCACTAGGCCCCCAATTTTAGCTTTTGAGATTCATCTTGGGTCATATTTGTAGCAGTACTGGGCGTATGGCAAACATTCAATAAATGTCAATTCTTTTGTTTAAAAGTATATGTATATAATTATACTATAACTCAATTATATTTTACACAAATAAAATTATTCTACACATAATTTTATACTGTACATAAATATAACTTTTAAATAATTTAGGTATGGTTTAGAAAAGGGGTCCTCAAACTACGGCCTGTGGACCACTTGCGTTGGTGTGAATTGTATTTGTTCCCGTTTTGTATTTTACTTCAAAATAAGATATGTGCAGTGTGCATAGGAATTTGTTCATACTTTTTTTTTTAAACTATAGTCCGGCCCTCCAACGGTCTGAGGGACAGTGAATTGGCCCCCTGTTTAAAAAGTTTGAGGATGCCTGGTTTAGAAAGATGTCACCAAAAAGTTTCACAGTGGTAATTTCTCAGTAGTGAGATTAAGGCTGATTTTTCTCTCCTCCATTATTATTTATAGAATTGATTTTGTCTGCAATTAATGGGCACTACCAATATACCTATAAAAGAGAAAATTTCATTAAAAACTATAAATAATTAAAACAACTACCATTTTAGCTTGGCTTCCTCAAGCACAAAAATGTTGAAAGACATTTCCTTATGCAACTAAGCTACTTAGCTTCTATACACATGCTTGGCTTTCTGAAATATTCCTAAAGAAATTACCCTTTTGAAGAGTATTATTCTTACAAAAAGACAGTATCATTTCACTGGCTAATATGTGCTTGTTCATATCATTGCAATATTTTTTAAAATTCTCCAGTGAAAATGTAATTAAACTATATTCCTTAAGTTTAATTCCTAAGTTTAAATAGTGTTGCCGCTATGGTCTTTATTACAGCATCAAAAACAAAAGGCATGTTGCTTGCCAATGATAATCCAATGAATTCAATATGAAAAAAAAAAAAAAAAACAAGGGCCGTGCCTGTGACTCAGTGGGTAGGGCGCTGGCCCCATATATGGAGGGTGGTGGGTTCACACCCAGCCCGTGGCCAAATTGCAACAAAAAAATAGCCAGGCATTGTGGTGGGCACCTGTAGTCCCAGCTACTCAGGAGGCTGAGGCAAGAGAATCGCCTAAGCCCAGGAGTTGGAGGTTGTTGTGAGCTGTGACACCACGCACTCTATCAAGGATGATAAAGTGAGCCTCTGCCTCTAAAAAAAAAAAAAAAAAGAAGAAGGATCACAACCACTGATGCTATTGTCAAAGTTAAGCAGAAGTAAAGAGAATACTTTTGTCCAAGTCAATGCTCTGAGATCCAAATTAAGCTACTTAATTTAAAAATGATACAGAATTAGCTGTTGCAAGCATTCAGATTCTCCAGTTGGGTGTTTCTAGCCACTCAGGACTTGACTGTGGTAACAGAAGTAGATACCAATCAACGGAAACCATAGGATGGATGAGCATAACTAGGAGATCACTGAAAAATAATTCTTCTTGATTTTAGAATGCAGTTGTGATTTGTTTGGCAAATTTATTGCTGTAATTCTGGGGTAATCAGTCCAGTAACATGCAGGGGAACTGGAAGACATTGCTCAGTATTCAATTTTTTTTGTAAATTCATGAAGCAAATAATTCACATTAAGATAATTAAGAGCATCATGCTTTATGTACTTTCTATAATGAGCTTTAATATTAGATAAGAACTTGGAAAAGAATTCTGTTTGGTTAATGTACCTTTGGTCTTTTAAAATGGCATAAATGCCCTAATCCCTCACCTTGTTTGCACACATCAGCAGTGCTGGAGACCCTGTCTGGTATCTGCCCTCCTTTCATTCATACACAGCACACTCCGGCAAGAGATCAATATCCCCATTCTTTTTTTTTTTTTTTATTGAGACAGAGTCTCACTCTTTCACTCTGAGTAGAGTGCTATGGCATCATAGCTCACAGCAACATCAAACTCTTGGGCTCAAGCAGTCCTCTTGCCCCAGCCTTCTGAGCAGCTGGGACTACAGGAAGGTGTCACCACACCCGGCTAATGTTTTCCATTTTTAGAAGACATAGGGTTTCGCTCTTGCTCAGGCTTGTCTTGAACTCCTGAGCTCAAGCAATTCGCTGGTCTCAGCTTCCCAGAGTGCTAGGATTACAGGTGTGAGCCATCGTCCCGGACTAACATCCCCATTCTTGACACCCTGCCCCACTACCAGGACCAAAATCCAACCCAACACCACAGAAGTTCTGCTCTGAAAGTAGTAGGCATAAAGACTAAACTCTACTATGTAGGACCTAGTAACTCAAAGTGATTTTCTCCTAATTAAACACAACATTGCTTCCCTTTAATAGAATTGGAATAATTGGCTCTTAAATACCAATATAAAGCAGCTATGATTGGAATGCTATGAGTCATCGGATGAAGCAAATCTGTGCATAAAATTTTAAAAAATGAGTATTAACAATAAAATGTGTATGTACAATATTCTGAATATATTCTTATTAAGATGACTAAGTACTGTTTCATATGTAGGAGTTTTGTTCTAAAGGAAACATTTAATAAGTTGTGTTCTATGGAAACCATTAACAGCACGTTCCTTATTATAAGATTGCTACAGAAATATACGGAAATACACATAGGAAGAAAGAAGAGTGGAGAGAGAGAGGAGGAGAAAGAAAAGCACGTGAAAGGAGGAAACAGAAGAAGGAAGAGGGAGAGAAGGAAGAGAGGAAGAGCAGCAGAAGATGCCCTACCCCTCTCACTGTTGAGGTACTGAATATTGCGGTAGCTTTTTAAGACTGAGAGTGAATATATCCTTTAATTTTTAGTTTGCCTTTTCCCACAAAACATACTGTGAACATATTTTGATCAACACACAATCACTGACACCATGTTTGGTAACAGCTGCATGGTATTCCATCTGGCTAGGCAGTACATGTAGGGGTGTGGAGGGCATGGGGCTGAACCAGACTATCCTGTATCTCCAATCAGCCCTTATTTCATGCTACCTGAATAAAAAATTTTTTATGCCACATCTCAAAAACACCACTGGGCCATAAGTTTGGTCCAACCACGATGTCTGCTTGCCCATAATTTCATCATCCTTTTATCTTGTCCAGATACACATGCCAATGCTTTGGGTTTTGTATCATTTCCACAAAGTCTAAACATAGTAAGTTAAAAAAAAAGTTGGCTGTCTATAATCAATCATCAAATGGAATGTTTTCTTGCTGGTTTGTTTTCAACTATAAAGTCATATACTTTTAAAAATCTAATAGGACAGGTGCTTTCATCAGAATTTTGATGGTTTAACTGCACTATTGCATTTTCCTACATTTCTCTTTAGAATTTATCTCAGTGTCAGTTCCCTATTTTTCACAGTACATTTTTTCTAACATTTTTTAAAGCTTCTATTGAATATCATCAATTATTTGTCCAGAATTCCAGTCAAAATTTTAGCTTTACCTATGTAGAGAAATTAAGATACAAAGCTAAGGCAATGCATCTGAAAATGTAAGACTTAAAGAATCAGATAATTCTTAAAAATCACCTATTATCTATGTAATCCCTTTTAATAATAAAACAGACACCTTTAACAGTCTGTAATGTTTTTATTTTTGGTTTCTAATATTCCCAGCCTTTTAAAATTTTTCAGAGAAGAAAACTGTTTGATTAAAATTTATAACAAATTTAATTTCATTAATATTATAAAACTCTGAATATATACTTTGCTATGTGATAAGGTAAGCTTTACCTCCAAATAAACTCTGACTAAAATACAAAAAAAAATAATAATCTAGATTTCAAAAAGAAGAGATTTTATTTAAGCCTCCACAGCCAAACATTATTTCTAAATAGTTTATATTTCAAATTCAAACAACTGTTTGTTTTATCAAAAACACATTCCTTCAAGAGGAAAAACACTATTTAATAAAATTTATTTTGGCTTAAGAGATTCTGTGTAGTAACAGTTACTATGGATAGCAGTGTAATATGTCATAACCAGTAATCAAATCTGAAATTGAACATAAATATCAGGAGTGAAATATAACCAAGATGGCTTTTTTCCTTCCTTGTGGTTTTACATCTGTATCATCTACCAATGTAAAGTATGTCAAGATATGGAAAGTGCACAGGGAAAACATGATGCTTTACATCACCCCTGATATGCTGCTCAGCATGGATGGAAACTCACATGAGATCCCCTGGGGACGATGAACTAAATTTTCCTCTTCTATGACGACATGTAATTTTTATTATTCTTTTCATACCAGAAAAGAATTTATTATTCTTTTCATATCAGAAAAAAAAATTCTGAGCTTTTTGCTCACACTTCAGAGATAAATAAAATATACTCTCAAGAAAAGGTATGCTTGAGTGAGGAAAGGAAGAGCAGAGAGAGGGAAGGAGAGAGGGGGTGGGGTCTCGGTGTGTGCCACACCTTTTGGGGGCAAGACTCGATTGTAAGAAGGTCTTTACCTAACAAATGCAGTCAGTGTAACCTGGTTTCTTGTACTCTCAATGAATCCCCAATAATCAATTAAAAAAAAAAAGAAAAGAAAAGGTATGCTTGGAAGAAGAATTCATCAAGTAAAACTAACTTCCTTTTTTTTTAAATTTAAGATTACTGTAAGGGGCTTGTGTTGCGTGACCCGAGACGCGAGGAGACAGCAGCTTTGTCTCGGATATAAGTTCGCTTCTGTAATGTGAGAAGGTGCAAGAAGCAGGCTACAGCTCAAGATTGGCATGTAGCAAACATCTTTCTCTCTGGCCGCCTTTTATACACTGGTGGTCATGTACACACCTAATCAATGATCTAAAACATTTACCATTATCTAACTTCTTCTATTTAATTCTAAACCTAAGTGGCAGACATCAAGTCTGCACAACAACAAATGTTTTTCTGCTTTATAGTCTCTCTGAAACATGCATCATGTGTTTGTGTGAAAGATCTAAAAAAATCTAAAGCTGCAGGGGAACTTATTCTTTTAAGTTTTCTATGTGCCCATTAAGTTAACCTCCAATGGATTTTATGTCTCTGTTTTTCTGCAGTGCTGAGACCTTTAGGCCATTAAGATAATATGTATTTAACACTTGTCAACCTCTGGGATGTATCACCAAGTGGGGGGGCTCTCTACCTCTGACCCTCTTGGGCTTGATAGCTGTGTGACTTCAGAGTTTCTGTTTCTGGGCTTTTACGTCTAATAAATAGCCTCTGTGTATTCCTCAGGGCAGCCCAGCTTTCTTGCTTTTTCTGCGTTAGCAAAAGTCATGTTAACCCCTTCTTTCTCAGTGTCAATGGAGCACATTTGTGGGTATTTTTACCCCACAGGCATGGCACCTGTAGCACAGTGGTTAGGGCACCAGCACATACACCCAGGCTGGTGGGTTCGAACCTGGCCTGGGCCAGCTGAACAATAATGACAACTGCTATAGAAAAATGGCCAGTCATTGTGGCAGACACCTGCAGTTCCAGCTACTTGGGAGGCTGAGGCAAGAGAATCACTTAAGCCCAAGAATTTGAGGGTGCTGTAAGCTGTGATGCAGCACCCACAGCACTCTACTAAAGGTGGCGAAGTGAGACTCTGTCTCAAAAAAAAAAAAAATTAAAATAAGGGTACATATGATTAGGTTATGCTGCATTTGTTAGGTAAAGTCCAAGATGCAGTTGAGTACTTCGTCCAAGAAGTGTGCCATATATGCCTCTACTGTACCATACAGACATTAACTAATATTTAGGAGGTAACAGAAACAATTTTTGAAAATAATCAGAGTAGTGGTATGTGCTATTGCCTGGTATGGCCCACAGTGGACAGAATGTAACACTGCTGTTCTACAATATGGGAAACATGAGCACAATACACTTAAATGGGAAAATGCATCAAATATACTGGACCTTGACTTGTCATAGAGAAAATCAGTTATAGCATATTAAAGAAAATGTCAATAAATTCTTATCATTGCTTCAAAAGAAGCCTTGCAAATTTAGGCTTACTGAGCCTGGACAGTACATCAGTAACCACACCTAAAAACTTCAGGAAATAATATACTCATTAAAAATATAACACAAAATATTTATCATGCTTTAAATGAGTTATTAGCATATTAACTTATAGCATATTCCATCTACTTGCAAAAGGATCTGAAGTAAGTAGACTCTATCTCAGCTGATACAAATAAACCAAATTTCAAAACTGAAGGAAATGCTCCCAAAAAGTACATAGATTTTTGAAACCTATTAAAGTATTTAAGGAAAAGGAATAAAACAATATGCTAAATACTTGCCCCAAACAACCTATAAGTTATCTTTTAATATCTGAAGGATTGAAGATTTGGGAAGCACATTTTTATAGTAGAGGAGAAAAGTAAACTTATTAAAGTTGAAAACCAGAAAATTATATCCAATTGTCCAAGGTAACATAAGATATGGAAGCAAAACTATAGTCAGATCTATATCTTAAAAGCATAAAAAGACTTTTTTTTTGAGTCTTTGTGTAAAATGGTTGTTTTCAGTTTTTTTGTATTACAGAAGAAAAATATATAATATTCATATACAGGGTATGTGTATCTTGTTTGTACGGCTACCCTGTATATGTTTTATACATACATGACAGCAAGTTTGGAAGGCATATATGTATAAGATATCTGATACATCTTTATATGTATTTATATACAGGGTGTTCCTAAAGTTGCCTTAGGAAAATGGTAAAATAGGGAAAATGGTAAAATTTCGCTAAACAAAATTTTATAAAGAGGTGGCCAAAATGTACAGAATATTTTGTAAATATGTTATAAAATTCTGTAATGAATATTTCATAAATAAAGGTATGCTTAGTTACAATTTCCCATTGTTCCTATGGATGACGACTTTTGGGACTTTGTGTATATGTAGATACGTGGTGTACATACATATATGTATACACACACATGCAATGTACATAAGATACATTATATATTCAGTATGGGTATCTTTTATTATACATATATAAATACATTTGGAAGGTAAGCATGTGTATCAAACACATAGATGGAAAAATCACTCATAATATTACCACTTCTAAGAGGCAACACCTTTGAACAACACAGCATCAGGCCAGCTGATCTTGTTCCCACCATCCTTTACATAGGTTACATTCTATTTAATAGACAATTCTGTGTTCTTTTCTTCAGTTAACATCTTTTCTGTTTAAGAAAAGTTCTTTTAAAGGCAATTTTAACAATTCATAAATATTCATAAACTTATACTATAAATATTACATTAAATCAGTCATCAGCAAATTAATTCACATATAGCGTATTCCATCTTCTCACAAAAGGATCTGGAATCAAGTAGATAGTATCTTAGGAAAGTAAACAAAATTTCAAAATTATAGGAACTGCCTCCGAAAGGGGCATGGATTTCAATTTATTTTGAATTATTCAAGGTTTACTTATTTCCTCCTCTGTACTTAGAGCTATTGATTATGTCAAAGTTTTTATTTTCTAATAAGCAAATATAGACACAAATATCTTTGTGTTAAAGCTATTAAATCTTTATGAGAGATTCTCTAAAATTAAATTAGTGGACAAATTATATCATTATTTTATAAATTTCTGGATAAAAAGAAATAAATTGCTTTTCGGAAAGATTGTGCCACCTTATATTTCTAACAGGCACATGGGAAAGTGTTAGTTTGAAGTGGATATTTTTTATTTTAGCTCTTCAAGAGGGAGACCACAAAACTGTAGCTACAAATAGGAACCAACTGATTAGTTAGAACATACTGTGAACAAATTATTTGCTAGACTCTGGGGATGCAACCAACCTTTGCATAGTTTGTAGACTCTTACAGTTTAGAATGTATATTCCGGTATGGTTGTGTGTTCATAGCATGTATGTATGTGTGTATTTGTGATGGTTATGGGTTTGTAACTATAAAACTTATGTAATCAACAGTCATACCCTTCATTCTAGTTGAAGGTTCTGACCTCAGCCTCTCTTGCTCATTGAACTGTAACAACCGTTTTATAATGAATTAATGACAAAAAGGCCTAAGAGACTGACTCGTGGCTCCACAAACAGAAGTAATCAAAGTCAAAAAAATGGATCCCTAATTAATACAAACAAGTTCAACATTTATTTTTCCTTTTCCTTTAAAAGCTCTACTTAATACTCATAAAACATGTATTGAACATTTGCATTTAATTTGTAGGGTTGTTGCAAGCATTATAGGTTGCTAATTGCTTAGAATAGTAATTAGAAATTCTAAGCAATTAGCAACCTATAACTAATTTAATGCTTAAAACAATCCTACAAATTAAATACTATGAATTCCCCCATTTTACATCTGGCAAAACTAAGGCCACATAGCTAGTGCATGGCACATATGGTATTTTAATCTTTGTAGGTTGCAAAAAAAAATACATTCTACCTAGTATATGGTAGGCATTTGGAAAATCTTATTCATTACTGGATATATATGTTTCTATTATATTTTGGCCTACAGCTTGTGAATGCTATGAGATCCAGGATTATGGCTAGAACGCCTTGTATATGGCTTGACATTCCTTCATTTTAGAAAAGCTAATTTCTGGGCATAGTGGCAGGTGCCTGTGTAAATGGACAGTCACAGCACATTGCAGCAATGAACCCTGTGTCCTGGGTGACTGCTCTCTATGGTGAGGCCACAAACACGTTATCAGTGGGTGAGAGGCAGAGGCAGGAAAAGAAAGAAACGAGGGGAAACCTACAAACATAAAGACATTTCCTGAGATTGCCAATTTTGGAATTTTTCTTGATCAAGCTCAAAATAGAAAAAAAAAAAAACCTTTAAAAACTAATAGACAAAGAAAGCAGTTATAGAATACAGACGGAAAGCCCTCTTGCTTGTAAAATATTTCACATTTTCTGTATCAGTGGCTAACTGCTTTCATAACACTTAAGAGATGACAGCTAACGAAGGGAAATTTTAAAAGGCAGTAAGTTGGGGTGTCTAAGTGCTAAAAGGAAATTCATTATAATTCAGCCTTTGAAGATGGACTGGATTCAGCAACTTATTAATATCTTTGCTCATGAGGCCAAACAATGGAAAGGCAGACCTGATGATCCCAAGATCACTAAGGGACGATGACACTGTCCCTCCTCCGTTGGTCTATTAAACAGCAGCTCCTTCAACGTAGATGGCCTCCATCCAACCACACAAAGTCATAAAACTTCATTTGATCCCCCAAATGAAGGAGACGTGGAATCAGCGTGTCTGTCTCTATTATGAGGGTGAAACTAGCTGGAGTCCTCTTTTTTTATACAATAATCTCAGGAAAAGCCTCCTTTTGAAGCTGCTCGTGTTAAGATAACATACTGCAGGCATTCTCTGAGCATGGGCAGTTTTATCTCCCCAGATCTTTCATTCCAATTGTCTTCTAACCCTTCTCCTTAAATATTATTTGACTCATCTGATCCAAGTGCGTTCAATCTGAGAGCGATGAATCAGCGGGAACTCTTCCGCCAACAGTTAAATTCTTTGTCCTTATGACCGTTGGCCTTTGGATGCAACAAGAACATCAGGGCAGAGCGCAACGGTTAAAAGCTATCTTTTGTTTAGTATGTAGGTAAAAAAAATTAATCCCTTTCTCAGTAATCTTAACACTCTAAAAATTACACTTTAAATTTCAAAAGTGTGTATCTCCATCTATAAGGTCAGTGTATTTTGTGCCAGTGTATTTTGTTGCACAGGGAACAAGTGAGCAAACTGTAACTCTGACACTGAAGCCTCGTCTTAAAAAACATCTCCACCTTCACGAATTTTTTTCAGTTACTTTACACAATCTTTTAAACCCAACTGCAAATATATTTTGATATTACACCAGTTATCCTAAAATTTCCTATTTCAAATTAAGGGCACAGGTTGTAAATTTTTCTCCGCGAAGTACCTTAGTAACATAAATTCTGTCCAATAATATGTTTTTCAAGTTTTTTGAAAGCTGATTTCTCCCCAAATGCTAACAATTACAAAACCCACAAAACATAAATAATGTAGAATACGTGGGTGACTACAAATGTAAATTACTGTAAAGCCTGAATTATTAATAACGAGTATCTACACTAGTTTAATTATAGTCATGTGTTGTTTAACCACAGGGACATGTTCTGAGAAATTTGACATTAAGCAGTTTTGTTGCATGAACATCATAGAGCGCCCTTATACAAACCTAAATTCTACAGCCTAGTGCATACCTAGGTTAGCCTCGGTTACATGGTAGAGCCTGTCGCTTCTAGGCTACAAAGACCATGTTACTGTACTGAATACCGTAGGCAATTGTAACATTATAGTAATTATTTCTTTATCTAAACATAATTAAACATAGAAAAAGTACAGTAAAAATACAGTATCATAATTGAATGGGACCACTGCCCTACAGTGGTGTGTCTTGACCAAAATGTTGTTATGTATAAATATATCAATTCTTGCCTAATTCAGTTTTTTTTGTTGTTGTTGAGACAGAGTCCCACCCTGTGCCCTGAGCAGAGTGCAGTGGCATCATAGCTCACTGCAACCTCAGTCTTGGGCTGTGGGCATCCTGCTGCCTCACCTTCTGGAAGCCACTGGGATTACAGGTGCTCGCTGCAGAGCCCAGCTGGGTTTTTCCATTTTTTTCATGAGTTGGGGCCTCATTCTTGCTCAGGCAAGTGTCAAACGCCTGAGCTCAAGCAATTCTCCCTCCTCAGACCCCCACAGTGCTAGGATTACAGGCATGAGCCACTGTGCGCGGCATCCTAATCCAGTTTTTATGTGAAACTGCTTTAACAATAAGTAAAATAACCTATTCTTAGAATATTACTTGCTTATCCTATGTAAAAAATGCACATAGAGTAACTGAAGTTGTTAAACAATCACTCTTCTGCAGACATTTGAAATCACTCGGGCAGCCCCTGTGGCTCAAAGGAGTGGGGCGCCGGCCCCATATGCTGGAGGTGACGGGTTCAAACCCAGCCCTGGCCAAAAACTGCAAAAGAAAAAAGTTTCCCAGGTTATTATTGGTAAACTTTGTGGCCTTTAAAAAACTGTGATAAGAAATTTGGGCTGCATTTCCAGTTGCATTCTTAAGAACTGAGGACCTCACATACTTTTGCATTATCAACAAGAAAAAAGAAGAGAAAAAAAGGAAGAAAATAAATTGAAATGGGAAGAGACAGAGAGAGGCAGGAAAAAAGGAAATTTACTGCTGGAAAAAACATGAAGCATTTGGCCCACAGTTTAATTAATTTAAAATATGGTACAAATCTAAATATGTGGTCTCTGAGTGTGGTAACATTCTCCTATGAAAATACAACATCCTATGGTTCTTGAAAGGACATATGTTAAGAGATACAGGATAATTTTATGAGTAACAGAGCCTCCTACACACTTTTAGAAAGTATTGACATTTGAATTAAAAGAGATCATGATGGAAGCTCTTGTTCTTTGAGAATAAAGAATCTTTCAGAATATCACTCCTAAAATCTTGACAGCACTGCATTTGTGCAGTCCCAAAGATGGAAAGCTACAGAGGTAAGGCTGGCATTGTCAAGTTCGGGTAACACTTATTTTTTATTCTTTGTCAGGGTTGGGGAGTGGAAGGGGGAATCAAATACAAATGGGAGATCATGCCATAATTTCAAGCAATTCCTAGGGCAGTGCTATTTAAACCTCAGCATGCATATGAATCACCTGGGGAACTTATTAAAATTCAGGTTCTAATTCATTAGCCCTGGGGCCTGAGATTTGCATCTTTAACAAAAGTGATGTGGATACTGATGTTGCCTGAACACACTGTGAGCAGCAAGATTCCTGAGGACCTTTTCTATTCATTACCAAAGCACAGGAACTGCTGCACGGTTAAGTGGTTGAGTGTTTTGTATTATGAAAGAGTCAGGTACCCGTGCTTCATATCAGGAGGGGATAACATTTTCTGCCAACCACTGACTACTTCTGAAAACCAGAATCTGTGTTATCCTGAACCTCAATTGTTGCAGAAGAAGGTCTTTGCAAAGCTATCACAGGTGGCCATATGGTAGCAGAGACAGAGAACAGAATGACCACGATGGTAATATCCCTTTCAGTTACGTTTTCTTATTTGAGCATGTGCGTTTTCAGTGGGACAAAAAGGAAAGGAAGATTCATTCACATCTGTATTTAAAAATTTATCTTATGTTTGCTACGTTACCTTTATGGGACATTCTAACTGTATAATATTAAGTGATATAACAGTATAAACATCCTCACAGTATGAAGTAGTATATAAAAAAGGCAATCACAAATATAATTACATCTTAAAGGAGTTTTTGTACAAAAGTTTGAAAACTGTGAATTGTAATATAGACAGATAGATGTGAAAAGTTTACATTTAATTTACCATCTCTAGTCAAAATAATTTCACTTGTCAGTCTCATTTTTAGTTGGTGAACCACTATAAATTACAAATAGAATAGCAACATATTCTTCTTGAATTAGTTAAATCACCTCCAAGAATCAAAGCCCCTTTAGGGGAAGCAAAGAGGGTTTCCGTATTTAAAAACATTCATTTTCTATTCTCTTGAATCACTCTGACTTCTACATTGGAAATCTGCCCCCCACCCCAATGTTTTATATTTGTCAGCTATGTTTTGTCAATGTCGTCTACCTTGCTGGATAAGTAAACCATCACTACAGGAATTATCCCACACTCCTCCCATTGTCTGTGATCCCTCAGAAATGGAATCAGGACATCATATTGGTTGGGGTACTGCTGCCTGTTTAGCCATCATGTTAATTCTGGCCACAGTAGAAGGACTAGGGACATGATCAGAGGAAGATGGGAGGAGGAGGGAACAATTGCAGAAGTGAAAATAGGATTGGATGGAGGCTCCTTAATGGCTATTGTCATTTACAGGTCATTTCCTGTAAATGACCATGGAAAATGGCCAAGGGCCATCACAGAAATAAGAAAAAAAGGAGGAAAGTTTGAGAAATTATGGGGAAAGACCCCCTTGGATTTCTCTTTAGTCTCTGTTTCAGTCTGAAAAAGAGGTCTTTAATCTGGCTCAACAGTGGAGTAAAAAATCAAAGATCCACTCTTATCTGCTATCTTGTGCTTCACGTTCTTAAATTGTTCTTAAGTTTTACAACAACAATATCTCCCTGCCATTCCATAGGGGATGCAAAAGAAAATGAGATAAGAAGGATGGAAAAGACTCCAGAAAATAAAAGGACTATGTCAGTCATTATTACTTAGGATAATTATTATTATTATTACTTTTTCAAATTTATGCCCTGCATTGCTACCCCGCTCTAAGTGGCCAGCTAAAATATCATGCTCTCTTTCCTAGGGGAAAAGTGGCATGCAGGTGTAGGTTTTTAATTTCAATTTCACATAATTTCTGTTTTTATGCCTAACCAGTCAGGTTTGGTATCCACCTTTACAATTTTAGCTACAGGGAAGACTCGATGGAAAATGAAGCCTTAGCTAAGTTGCAATGGATGGATAGAATTGTCCAGACTAAGACAGGGAAGGAAAAGCACTCTGGGAAATGGCTTAGGGGTGGAGAAGGGGATGACAGTGTGTTTAGCCCAGCAGGAGTGCAGCACATGGCCAGGGAGCCGGATATTGCGAAGAATTCTGAAGTGGATAACTGCTCCTGAGACTTCCAATCCTAGACCTCAGGCATAAGCAGAAAAATCTAGCATTCTGAAGGCAATGGAAGAAGGGAGAACCAATACAGATGGGTCACCGTATAGTCAAATGTAATTACTCATCTTGACCTTTGAGAATAAATAAAAAAATTATACATAATGAATAAAATCTATCAACCACAGAAGTGCCTGACATTTAGCAACATACCACAAGCATGGACTCCAGTTTGGCACCATGCAAATCACTATCACAATGACTAGCATGCAAGTCTGGCCCTGCAGGTTGTGCAACGTTACTGCAGACTGTTAGGGAGAGGTCAGATGTGTCCAGCAACTAGGTAAAAGGGAATTGTGACCACAGGAAGAATGCAAAAGAGCCTGATGTTGGTATGAGTCTGGGTCATGTCCAAAAATAGAAACCATGCTAAGTATTTCAAGCAAAGGAAATTGGTTAACAAGGAAAAGCTGAAAAGCCAAACAAAGGAGGGGGTGGCAACTTAGAGACTAGTGTCAGTAGGAAGTTCTACCACCCCTAAAGGAATGGTGGAATAAAAATAAGAGGTATGAGGTAGGGCCGATACATGAGATGGCAACCAAAAAAGGAAGACATCACCACTTTGAGATGCACCCAAAAAAGAATTAGAAAATTCTGCTCTGCTCTTTCACTGTGTCCCGTCAGTGCTTCCCATTGCCAGACCTTTCTGCAAACCAGCTGGCAAGGGAGCCTGAAATGCTCCTTGTGATACTGGGGAAGGGCAAGGGGTGGACCTAAGAGCAAACTGGCAAAAGCTGGAGACCAAGACTAGCCATTAGGATTATCCAGTTAACTCCTTGAGTTGACCTTATGTACGCCAAATCACCTTCTAAATACCATTTGTTTAGTGAAGTGAAACTATTCATTAACCAGTGAATTACATCTCTATTTCTCTTGGCAGAAAATAGAATCTTTTTGCTTTAAAGATAGTGTCTTATGAGTTTTGTTAGTGTAATTTAATCTCCTTCTATGTTCAAGAATTGAATATAGACTAGTCACCCAACTATGGGAAACCCCAGTTCCAGGGCTGATGCTAGCACAGGGATGGGCAAGCTTCTTCTTGAGAATCAGGAGGTAAATCAACCAGACAGTTTCACGGGCCATATTATCTACTGCAACTATTCTACCTTGTACTATAATATCTAAACAAATGAATGTGCCTGGGTTTCAATAAAATTTTATTCACAAAAACAAACAATGGGCCTGATTTGGCCCTCAGGCAAGGCCATACTTTGCTGACCCTGGTCTAGACCAAAGTTAGCCAAATAAGGGAAGCCCATTTTGAAGTAACTCCCAAAATGAAGCAAAAACTAGCTAAAAATTTGAGGGTATGACTGATATTGGTTTTGTTTACTAATTATAATTATATTATCTAATCTCAGTCTAATAATCAAAGATTCAAAATATTATTGTATTTTCCCCTGAATTACTTCTTTATCATAAATTACTAAGAAAATCTCTTTAGTTTTGCATTTCTTTTAACATAATTTTTATATTCACTGTAATTTCTGACTTAATATTTTCTTATAGCATTTGAGTTGCATCTAATTGAAATTAAAATAAGTCTTTAAAACATTTTCCATTTAGCTTTTCAAAATACTTCCATTTCTTTTGCTAAAAAAATTATGTCATTCCTTCTTAACTTTTCTTAAGTGAGGTTTGGTGGGAAAATCTCTGGTGTAAAAATATTTTTGTCTAAAAACTAGTTTTCTAGATCTGATAGGGAATTGATAGTATCCAGGCCATTGTTTTGATAAAAGTGTATGCAGAGATAATAACCACTAAAAGATTTCATTATCTGTTGGAATAGGAACTATTTTTTAAAGATTTTGCTGCAAGTTTTCTAAAATTACACAAAAATTTTCTAAAAGAAAAGCTGACATACAGAGGCAAAATCATTTCCAGTACCTTCCAATATCTTGCAGACTTAGCAAGCTTTGATCTAATGCCCTTTGCTATTAGTTATTTGCTCCAAATTCATTTCTCCTCTCCACTACCCATTAGATAGGCATATTTTCCATTTCTATATTAAAATTGCTTTTTTAAAAATAGCAAAAGTCTGTATCAGTTATATTCGGTTTTCCTTTTTACTTTCTCTAAAAAGTTGTCTTTTATCTCTTCTCTTTTGGAACAGAAGCTCAGGTCACAGATTCTGAAATACATGCAAATCTGATTTGATTTAACCAATCACTCAGGGCCTGACCACTCCCTTTTCTCAGTATGCCTTTTTCTGTCAAGGCTTCAAACTGGGTTTTTAATTCTTCATCTATTCTTTCTCCTGCATGTGCCTATATATTAAATTTCAGCACCTTCATGTTGGTAAAACCTGCTTCTTTTAGTTTCCAGAACTCGCTTACACCATCAGCTTTGAAACTTCTACCAAACTGACACGCCAAGCTCCCTGGAGACTTGAAGTCTCTGAATAAAAGGAAGAGCACATGGCCTATGAAACAAAATATCATTCACAAAAAGATTTCATATGCTAAATAGCAAAATTTTTTTAAGTTTTTCATTTAAGTTGTATTTGTTTTAAAATATTTAATGCATTCTTATACTAGTGAAGAGTAGTTCCTCCAATGGCCAAAATGAGCCTGTTTGTAGGACAGCTTTTACTGTATTACATCAGGCACCTGATGTCAGCCTCCCAACCCCCAATGGGTAAGTATAAAAGGCTTAGCTTGAGAGGCTGCAGATCACAGCTCTAAAAAAGTCACCAGGTTCAGGACCGTGGAACTCTTTAGCTTTGTACTCACTTTAGCTGTCCTTCACTTTCCTCTGACTATTTTGGGGAAAAGAGGAAAGAAAGTGGAATGGAAATCAATGAGTTATATCCATTCAATATGAGAGGGGACCCAGGAGAAATAAAAATGTTGTATATAAGCAAAACTCTGTACAGAGACATTTATAGAAGCTTTATTTATATTCTCTCCGAACTGGAATCAACCCAAATGTCACCAGTGAGTGAATAAATACACAACTGTGGTGCACTCCTGCAGAGACATACTCAAGAGTGGACTAATGGTACACACAACAGCACAGCTAAGTCTCAGATACATTATGTTAAGGGGAAAAAGCCAGATGTAAAAGCCTTTGTATTGCATGATTCCATCAATATAGCATTCTGGAGGATGAAAACTAGGGGGATAGAAAGCAGATCTGTGAGGAGACAAGGCTGGGAGAAGGATTTGACTACAAGGGGCAGCACGAGAAAATTTCAGGGGTGGTGGAACTATCTGCTCATGGTGGTCCAGGAGCCTTGTCAAAAACTCATGGGCCTGGACAGACAGATGAGTGAATTTGATGGTATGAAAATTAGAAAGTAAATGTTAAAATTCTGAAAATTAGAGAGGGGATGAGGGAAAGAAGTGGAGGGAGTTGAAGGGGACCTCTTTTGGCTGTGTGAGCAATAACGGAACACAAGAAAATGGAATTCTACCATTGTCTAGATTACAGCTCGAGGAAGGAAGATTCCAGGCTTCTTCTCCTTATGTTTCTTCTTGGTTAAGTGACCAACCAGGCTGATGCTTTCACCACGTACCAGGATTCTATGCCACCTGCAGAGATTTTGCCTATCTGGCCTTGAGCCCACGCTGAAACAGATCATCACTCTTCCTGATGGCCTTTGCTTGGGGCTTGGTCCTGCTCCTCTGAAAGATTAAGTTGTTTCTCTAATCTAAATGGTGAAGTCTTTGATGTTTTCTTGCAGTAGATTAAAACAAAACAAATAAAACCTCAAGATCTGTGGCCAGTATCAACGTCTGAGATTTTGATCTGGGAAAAAAAAAAAAAATGGATTCTTTTTTTTTTTTTCTTGAAATCTAAGAGTCTCAAGGGAAGCACAGTCTGCTCTCATTTTTTTTTCTATAAAATTTAATTATGTTCTGAAACTGAGAAGCTACAGAATGGCACACAGCAATTCTCTGAGAATTTATCCTTTCCTAAAGTGAGACCCACTGCAACCAGCAGATGCCTGTTCTTGACCATCCCCTGGGTCAATAGGGTCAATTGTTTAGAATGACGGGGCTACCCTAGGGACCTGAATGAATAAAAGCAACTGGAGTCCTCTTCTCCTATTAAAATCTCAGAAGACTTTGTATGATTTTGAAAAGATGTGTTGCAGGAGAAGAAGGGTTACATTTTACATTCATCTCTGCTTTGCAAAGGAAACAAGATTTCCTTCTATCCCATGTTAATCTACTACTGGGCTTGCTTTCCAAATCAAAGGAGACTATGTTAGTTTTAAAAAGAATTTAAGATTAAAGTTATATTCATAAAAATCCTTCTTTCACTTTAAATGAAAACTATCTCAGCAAAATTCACAGTGATGGCATTGTGTTAGACACTGCTATTTAATGTCTCATCATTTTTATTCCTTCTGTCAGCCTCTAATAAAGACAGTTTGTGAACAGAAGTGTCCAATTTATTGTAAAATGTGATAAGGAGTATTTAGCTGCTGTGTACATTCTTAAAGTAAAGACTGCTTGAAGAGGTCAACTCTTCTGGCTAGAGATGCTGGCTTTCTGCTCTGCCCTATGCTAGCTACTTGCATTCAATAAATCCCATCAGATTTTCAATGATCAGATAAACATAGCTTTATTCTGAAGTCTTAGGCCATTAAAATTGCTACAAAAGCCAAAAGCTGATTTGATTTTTTCTTTTCTTATTTTCACTTGCACTCACTTTCCTTCTTTGAGGACAGTATGTGTTCTGACAATTAAGTTTGCAAATGCATCCTAGAAAAAGTGCTACATACTTCATTGCTGAGTATCACTATGGCCACCTTCAAAGCACTGCCTTAGACAATGATGCCAGTGCCTCGTCTACCCTGTGAAGCAATTTTGAATCTCTTGTTTCTGGTATGACCATCAGAGCTGTCATTGTATGGCACACAAAAACATGCATGATTAATGAACCCCACTCAGCAAGACATTGATACAAACAATAGCTGTGAGATGCTGATGTACCAAGGTTATGAAACCACAGTGAGTTGTTTGTACAGTGCTGCCAACGTAAGTGAATGGTGGCATGTTCATGGACTTAATTGTCAGGCCTCATACCGCAACACCTGGCAGTGGTGCATAGTTTCCCAAGGGGAGTACTTTGAAGGTGAGCATAGTGATATTCAGCAATGTGGTGTGTAGCACTTTATCTATCTAGGAGGACTGTGTGAACTTAACTGTTGGACGTCATAAGTAGAGCACCAAGGGACTGTAACAAACTGCTCAACATGTGGAGGGGTCGATCTGAAGAACTTCCATGGAGCACATGTGGTGCATGTCACGTCCATGAAAATCAGGTCAACTCTGGAGGTGCTTTTGTGGTGATAAACAGGTAGAGTAGGACTGCCTGGGCCCGAAATCCAGTTCAACCACTTCATGGTCATGTGCCCAAGCACAGGTTACCAGCCTCTCTGAGCTTCAATTTCCTCATTTGAAGAATAAGACATAAAGGGCTCAGAACAGTGCCTTGCACATTGTGAGAACCGTAAGAGCTTGGGGAGCCAGGGTTGCTGTTGTTATTAGGTTAGCACTGGCTGAGCCCCACATACAGCAGTGGAAAGAGAATAAGTGAGAAGCCAGATAGCCCTGACTTTAAATCCTACCACTTATTTACTCCTGTCCTCTCTGAGCCTTGGTTTCCTCCTCTGTAATGCAGGATAACCCTCCTAAAAGGGCTGCCATATGCCTGGCATTTCTGACACCGTGTGATGGTAATCACAACTCTAGGCCCTGGAGCCAGAACGCCCATGAGACTTTGGGAAAATTTCTAACCTCCCCGAAGTAAGTAAGTGGCAACAGAAATGGTAATAAGTTCATAGCACTGCTGTGGCAATTGTGTTAAACAAGGTGCACAAAGCCTAGTTGGGACTCGATAAAAATTGTTTAAAATTGTAAGACAAACACTACTCTTCAAGAGCCAGTTTAAATTGCACTAGAAAAGTGGGAACATATATATATTCCTAATTCAGGAAGGACATATTTAGACGCTATGTTAAACAAATAAGAAAACAGTACTTCTCTATGAAAAAAGAAACAAAAAAAAGCACAAAAACACCTCAGGGAAGCCAGGGGTAGCCGGCTGTGACGGAAAATTTACCTGTATAATACATCACAAAATCTCACTGCCTCTTCTTTTTATAATTTCTGAAATTTGTCTTTCCCTTTCTGCTTACAGTGACTTCTTATCCAGGCTATCACTCCCTTGTTTAGTTTTTTCTTTCTTTCTTTTTTTTCTACAAAAGACAAATAGAAAACAAAACTTCTGATCGTCATCCAATTCCAAATCACCTGTCTGCATTCCGGCCACTCTGCTGTCCTCACCCTGCCAATCCTGGACAGGTTGCTACACATATGATCAGTTCAAGTTTTCTTTCATTATTGTCCAAATACAGCTCTTTGCCTAAAACATGTCTTCCAAATTTCTTAATTAGCTCCATTTCATATTCCTTACTTTTTCTAAAATACATCCTCTTTCAAAAGTGTCTGGTAGAAAAATTCTATCCTGTGAAATATCAACTGCTTAGGTGAAATGGCACTTTTGGTTTTTTTTGTTCTTTACTGCTTCTAAACGAACCTCTGAAGATATTAATTAGATTTGTGTGAGAAAGGGCAAGGGGAAAATGTGTCAGCTGTTGCAATCTAAGCTTAGCTCTACGGAGGGTTTTTGAATTAGTCCTCAAGACAGGCTGACAGTAATTGGAGAGACTAGGGGATGAGAGCCGCCCCCGTCTCATGGGGAAAGCCACATGAAGGTGAAGGTAGAACCCAGAGACAGGAAGTCAATAGGAATCCTAGCAGTCGGGGGTGCTCCCAGAGCACAGCAACAGTCTGCGGGCCAAGGGCCAGAAGCCTGATTACCAAACATCCTCAGGTCCACAGATCCGAGCACGTCTGTGTTAAGTGGCCTGTCCGCTGGATCACACATCTAATGGGGCTGACACCATTGAGGAGCAGCAGGATTTCTAAAACATTATCCCTGGATAAGTGGCCCTCCAGACCACAGCGCTGCTCGCCCATCCAGATCGCCGGCAGCTCTGTCTCCAGCCTGCAACACCATCAGCCCTGAGAGCACGGACACCCACACTGTCAGTTGCAAGCAGCTATTCCTGCCGTGACATCTTTAACAAATTCTAGACAAGAAAAGAAGGCCGGGCTAAGGGCGTATCAGCATGTGGGGAAATTTTATTTCCCTGACAGCGCTATCAGTCGTGGAGTAAATGACCTTTCGATGTTAGCTGAGCTGTTATTCCCAGCTTGGTAAATGTCTACCTGTTCCTCGTTTCCTCTCAGGGCTGTCTTGCCTCATTTGCCACGCAGCCCTCTGAGCAAAGAGAACACAGAAGAGGGCTCTAGTCTCGGGAGGGCGACCAGGACATATGTGAGGCAAAGGGAAGCCGACGCTGTCCTAACAGAAGTACCCCAAGACTCTGCTTCAGCTGGACAGAAACAAGACCACGGCGCTTTCACCGTATTTTAGCCCAGGAGGCAGTTTGTGCACTTCATATTTGGCAGCTTTAAATTTGCAAATTTTCCCTATTAAGAATGGTTGCATTCTTATCTTACAAAATTTATTTTAAAAAACCATAAATACTACTTAAAAGAATGTAAAAATATAAGAACAGGCAAATAGAGGTCTGTGAGGTTAAGATCTTTTAGAACGCAGTCATAATAATTGAACTATTCTTTAGCATATAGGTACTGGTGTGTATTTAGAGAGAAAGATACAATTGATATCAATACAATTGATTTAATTATAATACAATTATCTGTTAATATTATTAACAGAAAGAACAGGTTCCTTTAGGGGAAAGGAGGTGCAGAGGGAAGGAAGGAGGGAGGGAAGTAGGGCTCATGGGGTGTGACACACCTGTTGGGGACAGGACACAATTAATTATAAGAGGAACTTTACCTAACAAATGCAATCAGTGTAACCTGGTTCTTTGTACCCTCAATGAATCCACAACAATGAAAAAAAGTAATATGTAATTTTCATGTGTATTCAAAGAACAGCTTACATGGATTCCTTCCATACTGTTTATGTACATCCCCATTCAATATCAATAGAACAGAAAAGCTTTCAGTTTTAATTTTTTTTAGATTTCTACTCCCTGTGAAGAATTCAGTTTAGTGTTCAAAACTATAAGCTGCTCCATTTGTCCCCTAAGGTTCTGAGAACTTTATGGTCACCCTTCATTCAATGCTATTTCACTGTCAAAATATAATTACGTGTTTATATCAAAGAAGGCAAATATAGTTTGCTTCCAAAAGCGTGCTTCAGATTTGCCATTTGGGTTAATTGTTTAGTCACAACACATGGGCGAGAGGCACCCTGGCAGTAAATAATTAGAACTCTGGGTTCCTCTGCTGTTCTGAACCCTTCAGAGAAAAGGGACTAAAATAGTCCAAAGTAGTTATACATATTATTGACCAAATTCCCTGGAGGTTCTTTTCTAAAAAGCCTAAAGGCCATGTAGGGAGTAACTAAAAGCTGACGGAGTGATAACAGCGCCACGGCTGTTCAGATATGGCCCACATTACTTGCAAACATAATTTTGAAACCAATGCAGAGGGTAACTGAGAGAGTCACCTTGGCTCCTATTCAATAATCATATGCACAGTTATTGCTTTTTCTAGCAATTTCTGATTATTCTGGTCATTGCCTGAGCTGAATGATTCTGTGGCAGCTCTCAATAGGCTCCTGATCCTGCCTCTCTACCCAGGGCACGAAGCAAGAATATTGCCTCAAAGAGCAGGGTCGAGAAACATGGGTAAAGCTTCAGTAATACGGTGACTACATTTACAAACATCTTGCCCAATGTAGTTTTCTTTCATTTTCAGGTGAAGGACAGCTACATTTTAAGAGATAGGTACAATAACTAATGGAAAAAAAAAAAAACTCAAGAAAACCAAAACAAAAGAGTAATACATCATGTTTTTAAACCTTTTTAGACCCCCCACAATAAACACTTAGTATATTGCCTCCAAATATGTTTACCCTGTGTTTTCTTTCAAGAGACAGCAGCCAAAGGCATATTCCTACTAAGCTGCCAGCATGGTTCCCAAAGGATGGGGAATCACACAACAGTACTACCTAATTTCCTCTCAAACCATAGAGTGATTTCTTTTCTTTCTTTCTTTTGTTTTTTTTTGCGACAGAGCCTCAAGCTGTCACCCTGGATAGAGTGCCGTGGCATCACAGCTCACAGCTTGCAGCAACCTCCAATTCCTGGGCTCAAGAGAATTTCCTGCCTCTGTCTCCCAAGTAGCTGGGACTATAGGCGCCCATCACAACACCCAGCCATTTTTTTTTTTTAGTTGCAGCCACCATTGTTGTTTGGTGGGCCTGGGCTGGATTCGAACCGGCCAGCTCAGGTATACATGGCTGGCGCCTTAGCCCGTTGAGCCACAGGCGCCGAGCCTATAGAGTGATTTCTTAAAAGCACATAGAAATAGCCAATTCCTGGGAAGAATCAATATTATTAAAATGTCTATACTACCCAAAGCAATATATAATTTTAATGAAATTCCTATTAAAGCTCCATTGCCATATTTTAAAGATCTTGAAAAAATAATACTTCATTTTATATGGAATCAGAAAAAACCTTGAATAGCCAAGACATTACTCAGAAATAAAAACAAAGCAGGAGGAATCACACTACCAGACCTGAGATTGTACTATAAATCGATAGTGATCAAAACAGCATGGTACTGGCACAAAAAAAGAGGGGTAGATGTATGGAACAGAACAGAGAACCAAGAGATGAATCCAGCTACTTGCTGTTACTTGATCTTTGATAAGCCAACTAAAAACATTCAGTGGGGAAAAGACTCCCTATTTAACAAATGGTGTTGGGTGAACTGGCTAGCGACCTGTAAAAGGCTGAAACTGGACCCACACCTCTCACCATTAACTAAGATAGACTCTCACTAGATTAAAGATTTAAACTTAAGACATGAAACTATAAAAATTGTAGAAGAAAGTGCAGGGAAAACTCTTGACAGAATTGGCTTGGGGTGAATATTTTATAGGAGGACTCCCCAGGCAATTGAAGCAGTATCAAAAATACACTACTGGGCCTGATCAAACTAAAAAGCTGCTGTACAGCCAAGAACATAGTAAGTTTAGCAAGCAGACAGCTCTCAGAATGGGAGAAAATATTTGCAGGTTATGCCTCAGACAAAGGTTTAATAACCAGAATACACAGAGAACTCAAACGTATTAGCAACAAAAGAACAAGTGATCCCATCTCAGGGTGGGCAAAAGACTTGAAGAGAGACTTCTCTAAAGAAGACAGGTGCATGGCCTACAGACACATGAAAAAATGCTCACCATCTTTAATCATCAGAGAAATGCAAATCAAAACTACTTTGAGATATCACCTAACTCCAGTAAGATTAGCCCACATAACAAAATCCCAAAACCAGAGATGTTGGTGTGGATGTGGAGAAAAGAGAATACTTCTACACTGGGAATGCACACTAATACGTTCCTTTGGAAGGATGTTTGGAGAATACTTAGAGATCTAAACATTGACCTGCCAGTTGATCCTATAATTCCTTTACTAGGTATATACCCAGAAGACCAAAAAGCACATTATAACAAAGACATCTGTACCAGAATGTTCATTGCAACCCAATTCATAATTGCTAAGAATGGAAGAAACCCAAGTGCCCATCAATCCACGAATGGATTAATAAATTGTGGTACATGTGTACCATGGAATATTATGCAGTCTTAAATAAAGATGGAGACTTTACCTCTTTTATGTTTACATGGATGGAGTTGGAACATATTCTTCTTAGCAAAGTATCTCAAGAATGGAAGAAAAAGTATCCAATGTACTCAGCCCTACTATGAAGCTAATTTATAGCTTTCGTATGAAGGGTATAACCCAATTATAGCACAAGAACATGAGGAAAGGAGTAAGGGTAGAGAGGGGAGAGGGGAGGTTAAGGTGGAGGGAGGGTAATTGGTGGGGCCACACCTACAGTGCATCTTAAAAGGATACAGGTGAAACTTACTAAATGCAGAATACAAATGTCTTCAAATAATAATGGAGAAATTGCCAGGAAGGCTATGTTAATCAGTTTGATGAAAATAGTTCAGATTGTACATGAAACCAGCACATTGTACCCCTTGATTGCACTATTGTACACAGCTATGATTTAATAATAAAGACAATAAAAAAAAAGAAATAGCCAATTCTTTTGAATTTGTTCAACTAGGAAACGAGAAGATCCTTGGATCAAGACTTTTTTTCCACAAACGAGGAAAACATCATGAATAACCATATTCATAAAAGGAATCAAATGACTCTCATTGAAAATTCCCTGGGCTTAACACCACAACCTTGATCTTAAATTAAGCCCCTTTTCCTCTTGCCTGCCTCTTCTTCCTTTTATACTCTGGTTCCAAACTGCATACTTACACACCAATGTGTAAGTCACAAAAGGTGTTGAACCAAACCATGACACAGAATCATAAAAGGCTATGTGAGTGTGTGAAGGGGCAGGTGAGGAGCCTGATCAGGAGGAAATTGGCATCACAGGAGGAGAGTCCATTTTCCCAAAGGCAAATGGCTCTAAGAATAAGCGCAAAGTTGGCTGTGAAACGCTTTTTGTCAGTGTGACAGAATGCGTACACACAAGTATCTGTACAAAGCTACATAGTACAAACTCCTGTATGACTTGGATACCTTTTTGGGTATCTGTGAAAACCACAAAGGACACTGAATAAAGGTTTATTAAAATATGCAGACATGAAAAAGATTAAACTTATGCTCCTTGGAAATGCAGAGGAAAATCAAAACTTAACAGATCTTATAAACCACCCACTTGAACCACTGCACATAGACACTTAATTTCTATCTCTTTTTTTTCAAATAATTTTATTAAATCATAATTGTGTACATTGGTGCAATCATATGGCAGAATGTGCTTCATATACAATCAGAAATATTTTGAACATACTGTTAGAGATAGCCTTCATAGCATTTTCTTTTTTTTTTTTTTTTGTAGAGACAGAGTCTCACTTTATCGCCCTGGGTAGAGTGCCGTGGCGTCACACTGCTCACAGCAACCTCCAGCTCTTGGGCTTAAGCGATTCTCTCGCCTCAGTCTCCCTAGTAGCTGGGACTAC
>CAUYON010158989.1:0-24531 GCA_963573935.1 Arctocebus calabarensis | reverse complement strand
GCATGAAATATCTTACTTTATAACAGTGAAATTGCTTTCTCTTTTGTCTTGTGATTTTTTTTGAGGTGAAATTTAAGTTTTTGTGTGAGTAGTACTATTGACTTGACACTTGAGTGTCTTGCTTATACTGTATCACATCATACTTTTGTTTAATTCTTAATAAACTGTTCACTTGTTAAAAAAAAAAAAAAGAAAGAAAAGATCAGGGTGCTAGTCTAGCTTTGCTAATTTGTTAGCCTTAGGCAACAACGCTTTATGCATAAACTATCATGCCTGGCCAAAGGTTAGATGTTGAATGTTTTCCAGGAATAATACAAAAAAACAGATAAGCAAGTAACTGAAAATACAGTAATAGCATATATGCTTTCAGTTTATCCAGACTGAGAAAAATAATAAGTTATATAAGATGAAACCATGAAGTCTAAAGCCCGTGTTATAGTTCTTGCTTTTTCTCTAAATAATTGGGCCAATTTAGACAAAGTTCAATTAACCAAACACTCTATGGTCCCTTTCCTCATCTGAAAAAAGGGACTAGATACTGTGAGTATGGTCTGTTCCAATTATACAATTCTATGTTTTTAAAAAATGAACCAATTATCTTAATTTAAATCAATGCCCAGTATGATAGAATAACTTTAATTCAATGAGTGACATTCCCATGAAATAAAAATGAAATTTAAAATGATAATTACACCAAAGAAGTTGTTGGGAAGTTAGTCTACATCTTATAGTTGACATCATCATCATTTAACTTTTACTTTCACTCCTACTAGGCTAAGAACTTGAACGCTCTTTTCATAACTCAATACTCCTATCTTTTGACAAACTCAAGTATTTTGCCAACTAACTGCCAATGAAACCACTCAGGACTGCAAATGTGTCAAGGACCAATGGCTGAGATTGTGTCATATACATACATACATATATAGATATGTATGGTTTTTTTTTTTTTTTTTGGTAATTTTTTGGCCAGGCCTGGGTTTAAACCCACCACCTCTGGCATATGGGGCTGGTGCCCTACTCTGTTGAGCCAAAGGCACCATCGTGTGTCTCCTATATTTTTTCTCTTTCATAATTTAGCACAATGCTAGTACTATAAAGTAATTTTTATTATGTAGTAAGCACCAAGAGAACCAAACCAAATTTATACTTAGAGACTTCACCAATAAGTATTTTCTACTAGGTTCAAGGCCTAATGATTAAGCACTAGAAAATATGCCAAAAC
Organism: Arctocebus calabarensis; assembly: GCA_963573935.1. NCBI lineage: Eukaryota > Metazoa > Chordata > Mammalia > Primates > Lorisidae > Arctocebus > Arctocebus calabarensis. The sequence goes on along the minus strand of CAUYON010158989.1, from coordinate 23,306 downwards.
CTTTCTTGCCCCTTAAATTTATAATTTAACTAGATAATAAAAATCAGAGAGAATTATGTTTGGGTCACACAGAGAGTTAGGAAGGTCTTCTCAGATGAGATCTGCACTGGGATTTGAAGGATGGGCACTATTCTCATAAGAGAGAGCTAAACGTGGCTATAGGAATGGACCCTGGAATGTGAGAAGTAAGCTTGAGAAAATGTTAATAGATAACCCATATTGATCTGGCGTAGAGAAATAATGAAAGATAACTTAGGAATAGCAAATCAGGACTACTACTATAACTACTTGGGAGTATGGGAGGTATGAAGCTTTCTAATGATGACACCCAATGTTCTTTTCAACTTTCCCTTTACCTAACCAAATTCAAATTCCAAGACAGTTTGTTACTCACTATCCCTCCCAGGTTCTTCCTTTTCCTATTTCCTGCCTCTACTCATAATCTGTTTAGTTTTCTTCCTAATTCTAGAATGTTAAAATCCCATCCATTTGCTTTCTAGTCAGCACCGAGCAATGTGCATCTCTCGGGACAACTGGCACAAGTGCCATAAGAGCACAGGCAAGAGAAAGCCCTACAACAAGAAGTGCAAGTATGAGTTAGGATGCCCTACTGCCAACACTAAGATTGGTCCCCACCATCCGTGTCTGGGGAGATAACAAGAAATACCGCGTCCTAACGCTGGACGCGAGGGACTTCTCTTGGGGCTCAGAGTGTTGTACTAGGAAAACAAGGATCATTGATGTTGTCTACAATGCATCCAGTAACAAGCTGGTTCGCACCAAGACCTGGTGAAGAACTGCATTGTACTTACTTTATTGACAGCACACCATACTGACAGTGGTGTAAGTCCCACCATGGGGACTTGCCCCTGGGCTGCAAGAAAGGAGCCAACCTGACTCTTGAAGAAGAAAAGATTTTAAACAAAAAACAACCGAAAAAAATTCAGAAGAAATATGATGAAAGGGAAAAAAAATTCCAAAGTAAGCAGTCTTTTGGAGAAGCAGTTCCATCAGGGCAAGCTTCTTACGTGCATTGTATCAAGATCAGGCCAGTGTAGCTAAGCAGATGGCTAATGTGCTAGAAGACAAGGAGCTAGAGTTTTATCTGAGGAAAATCAAGGCCCAGAAAGGCAAATAATTCTTCTTCTCTCCTATCTTAGTTCATGCAATAAATGTGTTCATTATTTAAAAAAAAAAAAAAAAAATCCCATCCACTTAAGAGCTTGGTTCAGGACATGGGTATACCTGCCCTAGTAGGCTAGTTTTGAAGAACTAATGAGATAACGGATGTGAAATAGCCTTGAAAATTGTAAAGTACTACACAAATACAAGGTCTGACATTTAAGTTCATAAACTCATCCTAGAAAAGGTGCTATATACCTCTTTGCTGAATATGGTCACCTCTGACGTGCTCCCCTTTGAAAGCTAGACCCCAATCAGCACATTGTACCCCTTGATTGCACTAATGTGCACAGCTGTGATTTAATAATAAATAAATAAATTAAAATAAAATTTGTTATATTAAAAAAAAAAAAAAGAAAGAAAAGAAAAGAAAAAAAGAAAGCTAGACCCCAACACCAGGGCCTAGTCCACACTTTAAAGCAATTTTGGAATTCCGTTTCTGGAATGAACATCTGAGCTGTGTCATTGTACAACTAAGTTCTCAAACTTGTCACTGTATGTTTACAACGGTAGACTGTACAAACAACTCTAATATTTCATAACCTTGGTATATCGGTGTCTCGTGGCTGAGTTTGTATTGATATGTGCTGTCTCTTGCTGTGGGGCATTCTTTTTTTTTTTTTTTTTTTTGCAGTTTTTGGCCAGGGCTGGGTTTGAACCCGCCACCTCTAGTACATAGGGCAGGTGCCCTACTCCTTTGAGGCACAGGCACCGCCCCTGAGTGGCATTCTTTATTGTCATTGCACATTTTTGTATGCCATATGAAGACAGCTCTGATGGTCATTCCGTGAAGAGTTCCAAAATTGCTTTGAAGTGGACTAGGTATTTGCACTGGTGCATAGCTTCCCAAGGAGTACTTTGAAAGTGACCATATTCAGCATTGAGCTATGTAGCACTTTCCCCCAGGACAAATTTGCAAACTTAATTGTTAGAACTTGTATATATTATCTGTAGAACCCTCTTTATATCTTTCTTAAAACCTGGCAGTTGGATCTATTGAGACATATTTCTTGAATGCTTATTAAGTACAAGGTAGAGGGTTTAGATTATAAGAAATATTTGGAAAAACTGGGTTTTGGTTTAGGCCCCCTCAGTACTTAGTATGTAACTATCTGCCAATAATCTGATACAGGGGGTTTAAATCTGTTTTTGGATCAGTATTCTTTCCTCCCCGAAATGCATAGACACGTGTGGAATCTAATCTTTAAATGTAATATGAATATCTTCTCTGAGGTTTTAAAAGCTAATTTACATAGTTATCACGGAAAGAAAATGAAAATAAAAAAACAAAGCCTTATTTCTCTTAAGCACTGCTACTTTTGTGGTTCATCCTGAGGTATCATATTATAACATAAACAGCAACAATAAAAAACGTTAATAAAGTCTCTGTGGTTAGGGCGCTGGCCATATACCCTGGGGCTGGCAGGTTTGAACTCCACCAGAGCCTGCTAAACAATGACAACTGCAGCAACAACAACAACAACAACAACAACAACAAAAATAGATGGGTGTTGTGGCAGGTGCCTATAGTCCCAGCTACTTGGGAGGTTGAGGCAAGAAAATCACTTAAGCCCAAGAGTTTGAGGTTGCCTTGAGCTGTGATGTCTCGGCACCCTACTGAGGATGACACAGTGAGACTGTCCCAAAAAACAAACAAAAAAATAAAAATAATTTATAATTTTCTACTTAGAAAAAAGAAACACACTGAAATAAGGTAACTAATTTCTCATTTGTTGTTTCCATAAAACTTCTTGGTCTGTAGCTAACAGTCATGATCTTGCCAACGTGATTATTTGTACAAAGTTTCCAAAGAGCAGGAATTGTGCAAGGGCATCTGCACAAGTGATTGCCAGGAGATCTAACCATAAACTGCACGTACGAATTCTTTTCTTTCAACACACTGGCTTTTAACTACTGTTTCTTTATTGAATATTTTGTGCAACCTCAACATTACATATTAGTAAATCAAGATGATTTCAAGAATGTGATATCTTTCTTCCCCTCTTCTAATCTATCTTTACTAAAGGAGGAAAAATACAGCAATATATGTACATAGGGAGAAACACTGTTCTAAGCCTGGCCATAACCAAGGGAATTTTTCTCCCTAAGGGGTCAGTGTGAAAGCATCAGAGGAATAATACAATGTACAGGCAATAAGAACATACTGACTTGGGAAGCACCTGCTCAGTAAGTAGGGTGCCAGCCCCATATACCCAGGGTGGTGAGTTCAAACCCAGCGCTGGCCAAACTGCAACAAAAAAATAGCCGGGCATTGTGGTGGGCGCCTGTAGTCCTAGCTATTCGGGAGGCTGAGGCAAGAGAATCGCCTAAGCCCAAGAGCTGGAAGTTGCAATGAGCTGTGAAGCCACAGCACTCTACTGAGTGCAACAAAGTGAGACTCTGTCTCTAAAGAAAAAAAAAAAAGAATATACTGACCCCTGTTTTTCTTCTTCTTCTTCTTTTTTGAGACATAGTCTCATTTTGTCACCCTTGGTTAGAGTGTATGGCATCACAGCTCACAGCAATCTCAAACTCTTGGGCTTAAGTGATTCTCTTGCCTCAGCCTCCCAAGTAGCTGGGACTACAGCCTCCCAGTAGCTGCCACAACACACGACTATTTTTTTGTTGCAGTTGTCGTTGTTTAGTTGGCCCAGGCTGGGTTCAAACCCTCCAGCCTCAGTGCAAGTGGCTGGTACCATAACCACTGTGCTATGGGCGCCGAGTTTGACCTCTGTTTTTCTTGTACTCACTCCTTAAAAACAGTTCCAAATAATCTTAGTGGCAACCTAAATTTCTAGGTATGTACTGAATGTCTTTAACCAAATATATCACAAACACTTGAGTCAACATAAACAATCCCATACAAAAAGGAATAAAGATGGGCACTACTCCCCTAAACTGTTTCTCCTCCCATCATGACCATTCATAGACACACCAAGGAACTTACATCTTTAATCAGTTTCCTCCCTCATTCTGCTAATCTAATCTGCCACAAAGTCAAGTGAATCCCTTAATGTTATTTCTGTTTCCACTGCCTTGTTTCAGGCTCTGAACATCTCTCACTGGAAATAACAGTGATTACTTAAATGATTGTTCTTCCTTGTTTTCAGTTTGTTGTGCAATGGGTTTAGAATCCAAAAGACCCAGATTCCAAATCTAGTGCAGCCATTTATTAGCAGGGTGACAATCACTAGATCTCTCTTTACCTTAATTGCCTAATACATAAAACAATACCTGTTCCCCATCATGCATACCAGAGAGAATTAGTTGGTGGTGTGGTAAATGCTATACTATCATCACTATATCTACCATAATCAGAAATTGGCTTTGGGTAAGAAACACTTATTTGGTTACCAATATGCTGTAGTTGAGGCTCATTATTATTTTTTTAGAGGTAGGATCTTATTCTACTGCCCAGGCTGTAGTGTAGTGGCAATGGTCATAGATCACCACAGTTTCAAACCCCTAGGCTCAAGCCATCCTCTCAACTGAGTACAGGTGCGCACCATCATGTCCAGCTGATTTTTAATTTTTTTTATAGAGTCAGGGTCTCAGTATCTTGCCTTGGTGGATGTCCAACAGACCTCATGTGATCCTCTTACTCAGTCCCCAAATTGCTGGGATTATAGGTATGAGCCACTGTGCCTGGCCCTGGGCTCTTATTTTTAAAAAAGGCAGGGCAACTCATGACCAAAGCTTCATTCAAAACAATATAAAACAAGTTGGATATTAAACCCAGAAAGCTGGCTGTATTTAGGGTTTTGACTTCTAAGTTTCCTCATCAACTTCTTAGGGAGTTAATAGCACAAAGAATACTTAGCAAACTGCCCTTTGGTTACAGCAAGGGCACAATATTCCAGGGAAAAACTGACTTATAGGAAAGAGCTTATCCTAAAATCTACCATAAAATTTCTTTTATATTAATGATCTCCATTTGTTAAAAAAGTGTATTTAGAATAAAGATCGTATATGTTCTTAACCAATGACAAAATTCAAGTTCATTTCTCTTTTTATTTTATTATTTTTTTTGAGACAGAGTGTCACTATGTTGCCATTGATAGAGTGCGGTGGTATCTCAGCTCACAGCAACTCTCACAGTTCACCTTCAACTCTTGCGCTTAAGTGATTCTCTTGCCTGAGCCTCCCACGTGGCTGGGACTACAGGAGCCACCCACCACGCCCAGCTATTTTTTTTTTGTTGTAAATATCATTGTTTGGCAGGCCTGGGTAGGGTTGCAACCCACTAGCCTCAGTGTATGTGACCGAGCCGCTGAGCTACAGGTGCTGAGCCTCAAGTTCATTTCTGTAGCAGAAAAAATTGAAAGAACAACTTACACTTGGGTTTCTTTTTTTAGAGACAGAGTCTCATTTTGTCACCTTTGGCAGAGTGCTGTGGAGCTACAGGTCACAGCAACCTCAATCTCTTGGGCTTAAGTGATTCTCTTGCCTCTGCCCCCCAAATAGCTGGGACTACAGGTGCCCACCATAATGCCCGGCTATTTTTTTTTTGTTGTTGTTGTTGTTATAGTTGCAGTTGTCATTGTTTAGCAGGCTCAGGCTGGGGTTCGAACCCACCAGCCCTGGTACATGTGGCTGGTGCCCTAAGCACTAAGCAATGGGTGCAGAGCTTACACTTAGGTTTTGTTTCCAAAGCATATTAACAATTTCATGAGCTTCAGAAAAAAATTTTCCTGAGAACACAAATACTGGGGGCCTCATGCAGAACTTTACCTAGCTGATTACAATAAAGACAGATAGGTTATGAGGGCTATAAACTCAAAAGCATAAAAAAAAAACTGTCATGTTCTCAGTCTAGTAACAGTTCCAACTCTGACACATTTCTTTAGAAAAAACAAGTGTTAAAGACAAGAAATGACAAATTCTGTAATAAATTAGTTCAAACATCCAATCTTTTCAAAAGTAGAATAAAACCATAATATTCTTATATGTTTACTTCAATGTTTCAGCAGGAGGCTCTAAAAGGACAAAAAACCTTTCGGAGCAATGATTGGAATGTAAACATTCACTGAAAGCAAAACGTCTACACATTAATCTCTATACACACATGCAGACATGTGATGTATGTATATATAATTCTTTAAAGTAACAGTTAAACAAAGGGATGATAAAATTTTATCACCATTTTGCAACTTGTAATTAATGGATCTCAGCATGATTATCAATGACTGCTAATGTGAATGAAAAATAATTAGACCTCACATGTACTGCCAGCCCTGTCTCTCAAAAACACTTCCTGTGAGTGAGCACCTAGATCTATCAATTTATAGGAAATACAGAGGAGCACACAATACATTAAACTACACCCAAAGATGCAATCAGCAAAACCATACTGTGAGAAATTAAACAGGAGTAACAACTCAGCTTCTTTAACAAATAAACTGTAAGAAGGAAAAAGGAGAGCACAAAGTAAGATATGGAGAGAGAACCTACACATTAAAATACATCTTTAATAATAGTCCATTTGTCTTTCCTTCAGTTATTTTCAATAATTTGGACATTCCCTAAATCTTAGCTTTTTAATAATATTATGCATTTGCCTCATAGATAATGTCACAAAATCATTCCTATAGTTTGTTGTAATTCCCTTGGACAAGCATTTATTATAAACTATTAAATGACCAATCCCCGATCAGCAATTAAAAGTTTTTGTTTTTTTTTTGAGAGATTGACTCTCACACTGTTGCCTTGGGTAGGGTGCCATGGCGTTATTATAGCTCACAGCAACCTCTGACTCTTGGGCTCAAGTGATCCTCCTGCCTCAGTTTTTCTACTTTTTAGTAGAGATGGGGTCTCATTCTTGCTCAGGCTGGTCTCCAATTCCTAAGCTCAAGCATCCACCAGCCTTGGCCACCCAGAGTGCTAGGATTACAGGCGTGAAAAAGCTCATTTCTATGTCTTCATAAATATATTTAGAAAGATGCTTAGAAATGGTAAACTTGCATGCTCAGTAAAGGCCTGGGAAACACTAAGCTTTCACTTCAGACTGTGCACAAGCAGGAAGTGAAGGCTAAGGCAGAGTGGTTAATGACCTGGCTCAGCTTGAAGGAATGTTCCCACACAAAACCAATCTGCAAAGACCACACAGGATTTTTTCCTTTCTATTTTCTTCTTTGTTTTCTTTTCTTGGCACCTGGTGTTTAAGGATACTTTGTTAAAATACCAGAACAGAACACAGACCTCAGTGGCTACACAGGACAAAGACTATAAAATACTACAGAAAAGTCCCTAATCAAACAATTCACAGCAGGGAGCAAAAATAAACCCCCCAAGGGGTGGAGAATCTGATTTCCTGAGTTGTCATATTATAATACTTAAAATGTCCAGTTTTCAACAAAAAATTATGAGGCATATAAAGAAAGAAGTACAGGCTTTGTGCCTGTAGCTCAACAGGCTAAGGCGCCAGCCATGTACACTTGAGCTGGTGGGTTTGAATCCAGCCCTGGCCCGCCAAAAACAACGACAGCTGCAACCAAAAAATGGCTGGGCATTGTGGCAAGCGCCTATAGTCCCAGCTACTTGGGAGGTGGAGGCAGGAGACTCGCTTGAGCCCAGGAATTAGAGGTTGCTGTGATCTGTGATGCCACAGCACTCTATCCAGGGTGACAGCTTGAGGCTCTGTCTCAAAAGAATAAAAAAGAAAAAAAAAAAAAAAAGAAAGAAATAAGTATAGGTCATTATAAGAAAAAAAAAATAGGCCAGGCACACGTAGCTCAGTGGTTAGGGTACCGGCCACATGCGCCAGGGCAGGTGGGTTTGAACCCTGCTTGGCCCGCTAAACAAACAAAATAGCCGGGTGTTGTGGAGGCTGCCTGTAGTCCCAGCCACTAGGTAGGCTAAGGCAAGAGAATTGCTTAAGCCCAAGAGTTTGAGGTTGCTATGAGCTGTGACACCATAGCACTCTACTGAGGGCCACAAAAAAATAAATTAATTAACTAATTAATCAAAATAAATAAATAAAAATAAAATAAAATAAACAAATAGAAATTGTTCCTAAAGAAGCCTAGGCATTGGACTTAAGTCAACCATCTTAAATATACTTAAAATGTTAATGGAAGCCACGTGCAAATAAATAACTAAAAGAAACAGGAGAACAATGTTTCTCCAAATAATTATCAATAAAGAGGTAGAAATTATAAAAAAGAAACTGAACAGAAATTCTCAAACTTAAAGAATAATAACCGAAATGAAAAATTCACTAGAGGGGGTTCAATAGCAAAGTTAAGCAGGCAGAAGACTCAGTGAACTTGAAGGATGGATCAATCTAAATCATTCAGTTTGAGGAACAGAAAGAGAAAAGAATGAAGAAAAAATAAACACAGCCTAAGAGGACTATGGAATACCATCAAGCACACCAACATATGTGTAATAGGATTCTCAGAGGGAGAGGAGAGAGAGAGGCAGAAAGAACAGTTGAAAAAAATGTGGTTGGCGCCTATAGCTCGCCAGCCACATATACTGGAGCTGGCAGGTTTGAATCCAGCCTGGGCCTGCCAAACAATGACAACTACAACCAAAAAAGTAGCTGGGTGTTGTGGTGGGCACCTGTAGCCCCAGCTACTTAGGAAGCTGAAGCAAGAGAATCACTTAAGCCCAAGAGTTTGAGGTTGCTGTGAGCTATGATGCCATGAGAAAAAGTAATAGCAAAAAGTTACCTAGAATTTTCTTAGCAAGTTTCCTTGAATTTTGCTTTCTCTCTCTCTCTCTCTTCGATACAGTCTCATTCCACCCCCCTGGGAAGAGCGCCATAGCGCCAGCATAAGTCACAGCCAACTCGAACTCCTGAGCTCCACAGATCCTTTTGCCTCAGCCTCCTAAACAACCTTGGACTATGGGGGGGGGGGGGGCGGCGGTGTGGCCTCCGGTCTCCGCTGTCCTTGGCCTCCCAGAATGCTAGGATTATAGTGGAGATCCACCGTGCCCGGCCCTGTAACTGACTTCTTTGTGTATGGAGCTGTTCCACAGAGGACAAATCCGTCCTCTCAAAGCCCAGTAGGGAGGTGGTACGGGGAGGGGCGGGTAGAGATCCTAGATGTTCTTCCCTTCAACCTTGGGTCGGGTCAGCACCTGGGCATTTGGCTACTTACCCCGCCTGTAAAATGAGGAAGCGATTAGAAATAAAGGTCAAAAACGTTAAAAAAAAAAAAAAAAGTTTCCTGAATTTCGATGAAAGGTAAGATGATGTTCAACAAATTCCAAGATGGATAAACTCTAAGAGATTAGTGAACAAAAAAGACAAAGGCTGAGTACACTGGATACTTTTTCTTCCATTCTTGAGATACTATGCTACGAAGAGTATGTTCCAGTCCATCCATGTAACCATGTAAACATGAAAGAGGTAAAGTCTCCATCTTTCTTTAAGGCTGCATAATATTCCATGGTGTACATATACCACAGTTTATTAATCCATTAGTGGGTCGAATGGGCACTTGGGCTGAGTACATTGGAAAAAGTATCCAATGTACTCAGCCCTACTATGAAACTAATTGATAGCTTTCATGTGAAAGCTGTAACCCAATTATAGCCCAAGAATATGGAGAAAGGGGAAAGGGGGGGGAGGATGGGTGGAGGTAGGTTAATTGGTGGGACCACACCTATGGTGCATCTTATAAGGGTACATGTGAAACTTACTATAAATGTAGAATATAAATGTCTTAACATAATAACTAAGAAAATGCCATGAAGGCTATGTTAACCAGTTTGATGAGAATATTTCAAATTGTGGCTCGGCGCCTGTGGCTCAACAGGCTAAGGCACCAGCCACGTACACCTGAGCTGACGGGTTCGAATCCAGCCCGGGCCCGCCAAAAAACAATGATGGCTGCAACCAAAAAATGGCCAGGCGTTGTGGCGGGCGCCTGTAGTCCCAGCTACTCAGGAGGTGGAGGCAGGAGACTCGCTTGAGCCCAGGAGTTAGAGATTGCTGTGAGCTATGATGCCACGACACTCTACCCAGGGTGACAGCTTTCGGCTGTCTCCAAAAAAAAAAAAAAAAAAAAAAATTTCAAATTGTATATAAAGCCAGCACATTGTACCCCATGGTTGCATTAATGTAAACAGCTATTATTTAAAAAAAAAAAAAAAAAAAAAGACAAAGGCTATATTCTATCAGGAAACAGACAAGAAATAATTTACTATTATTATTATTATTTAGAGAGAGTCTCACTTTGTCTCCCACAGTAGAGTGCTGTGGCATCACAGCTCACAGGAACCTCTAGCTCTTGGGCTTAGGTGATTCTCTTGCCTCGGCCTCCTGAGTAGCTGGGACTACAGGCTCCCGCCACAACACCCAGCTATTTTGTTTTTTGTTGTTGCAGTTTGGCTGGGGCTGGGTTGGAATTTACCACCCTGGATATATGGGGCCGGTATCCTACTCACTGAGCCACAGGTGCCACCCATACAGACAACAAATTATAACAATGATAAAAGAATAAATGATTGAGTAAAAAGGTGAAGTACTAAGTAGAAGAAAAATTGGTAGATCAAGGCAAGGGATATTGGAATAGCCAGGAGGGGAGGAGATAATGCAGAATTCATTAGGGAGGTCAAGGTCAACTTCAATGAGAAAGTGATACTTAAGCAGAGACAGGAAGGCAGTGAAGAAGCAAGCCAAGTGGCCACCTAAATAAGGAATGTACTATTTAGAGGAAACAACTCATGTAAAGACCCTGCAGTAGAATAATACCTGGAATGCTTGAGGAGCAATAAGGAGACAAATGGTTTGAGTGTAGTGAAAAAAGGGTAACTGAAGACAGGGTCAGAAAAGTAATGAAGGGGCAGATCATGCAAGGCTTTATACAATGTTAAAAGAACTTTTGCTTTAGCATGAGTGAAATGAAGAGCCATCAGAGGATTCTAAGCAAAGGAATGAGATGATTTGACTTGTTTAAAAGGGTCATTTTGGGATGGGTGAAGTAGTGCACTCCTATAATCCTAGCACTTTGAGAAGCTGAGGCAGGAGGATTGCTTGAGGTCAGGAGATCTAGACCAGCCCAAGCAAGAGCAAGAGCAAGACCCAGTCTCAGCAAAAAAATTGGGCAGGCCTGGTGGTGTACATCTGTAGTTCCAGCTACTGGGGAGGCTGAAGTAGGAAGATCACTTGAGTTCAGGAGTTTGAGGTTGTAGTGAACAATGATAACACCAAGCCTGGGTGACTTGACAAGACCCTGTCTCAAAAATGAAACAAGTTATTTGGCTGCTATATTGTAAAAAAGGGGAGGGGGGCACAAAAGCAGAAGAATTAGGGAGGTTCCTCAGAAATCTAGTCAAGATATGCTGTTAGTAAGGTGGTGGTAGTGGTGGTAGAATGAAGTTTTAATTTGGTCTATCTTTGGAACATAGAATCAACAGAATTTCCTGATGGAGAAAATATAGTATAGGAGAGGAAAAGACCCAATGAACACAAATAAGATTTAAAAAACTGTAGGAGCAGATCTGCAAAAAAAAAAAAAACCGAGAGAGAGAGAGAAGTGTTTCATCAACATCTAAGAGAAATGATTAGATAACTGAACATAAGTCTGAAGTTTGAAGGAAAGTTTGAGCTAAAGATACAAATTTAGGAGATTCAGTATATTTGAAGCCAGAAAAGTGAATGAGATCACCAAGCACACACAGAGGGAAAAAGAGATTAAAAAATGAGTCCCATTGGAGCCCCAATAATAAAGAGATTGAGGAGATAAAACAGAACAAGCTAAAGAAACTAAGGAGGAATAGCTAGTGAGGTAAGAGGAAGAGGAAATGATCTTCTGCTATGGTCCCCAACCCCCAGGCCACAGACTGGTACCAATCCATGGCCTGACAGGCCATACAAGAGGTGAGCAAATATAGCTTCGTCTGTTTTTACAGCCACTCTCCATCACTAGCAGCACTCCCTGACCTCTACCTTTGTCAGATCAGTTGTGCCATTAGATTATTATAGGAGCATGAACCCTACTGTCAACTGCACACGTCAGGGATCTAGGTTGTGTGCTTCTTATGAGAATCTAATGCCTGATGATCTGAGGTGGAGCTGAGACAGTGATGTTAGTGTTGGGACCATCTAATTGCAGGAAAACAAACTCAGGGTCCCTACAGAATCTGCATTGTGGTGAGTTGCATAATTATTGCATTATGTAATGGAAAAAACCATCTTTCATCAAACTGGTCCCTAGTGCCAAAATGGTTGGGGACCACTGATGTCCTGGGTCAAATGCTACTGTGAAATAGAGCAGGTTACATCAACATCTTCTTATACAAACAGAAATTAAAACTCAGAAAAATTAAGCAATTTTGTCTCAGGTATGTTGCTTGTCTCTTCAGGATCAGAGTCACAGTCAGTAGTATGAAAACAAGAGTTGGAGTTTTTCTTCAAGTTTAAGGAAATGGTAAGAGTAAATGGAAGGGAAAAAATGAAGTCAAATGAGGATACCTGGAGGGAATCTATGTATTAACAGAAAGTAGTAAGAGTCGGGAAAGACTCTACAAGAAAGACAAAGTACTAGAACAGGCACCTTTGAAGCCAAGAGATCAATCAAGGAGAAATGCTTAGTCAACACTACTGAATATTGTATAAAATCAACAACTGGTATTATTAGTGACTTTCCAAAGCATTTTGGTAAAATGTTGGGAATAAAAATCTGATTATAAAGGTTATAGACTATGGGAGATAAGAAGAGAAAAAGATACATAATCCTTTAAAAAAGCTTGGTGATAGGCCAGGTACAGTGGCTCATGCATGAGGTGGAAGGGTTGCCTGAGCTCACAAGTTCAAGACCCCGTCTCTAAAAAATAGCCTGGCGCTGTGGAAGGTGCTATAGTCCCAGCTACTCAGGAAGCTGAGGCAAGAGAGCTTGAGCCCAAGAGTCTGAGGTTACTGTGAGATATGACAGCACTGCACTCTACCAGGGGTGACAACAAAAAAGGGGATGTCTCAAAAAAAAGGTTTGATGAGGAAGGAAAGAGACTTGTGGTATCAGAAATGTCTTCTTTTTCCGGCTCGGCGCCTGTGGCTCAACAGGCTAAGGCACTAGCTACGTACACCTGACCTGGTGGGTTCGAATCCAGCCCAGGCTGCCAAATAACAATGAGAGGTGCAATCAAAAAATGGCCGGGCATTGTGGCGGGCGCTTGTAGCCCCAGCTACTTGGGAGGCGGAGGCAGGAGACTCCCTTGAGCCCAGGAATTGGAGGTTGCTGTGAGCTGTGATGCCACAGCACTCTATCCAGGGTGACAGCTTGAGGTTCTGTCTCAAAAAAAAAAAAAAAAGAAGAAAAAAAGAAATGTCTTCTTTTTCATTATCTGGAAACAGCATTCTGCCAGAAAGATGTTAGAACTGAGGGACTGAATGTTCAAGGCATGAATTCTTTGTGAGAAAAATTAAGTTAATATTTTATTCAGTAAGATTGCAAAGGGTATGTATATGTGTACACACATACGTATACTGAAGAGTTGGAATCAAGAACCTAAATGGAAATTGTAGAAAAAAATGATAACAAGATCCCAAGGAAGGACAGAATGGATGAAAAGAAAGACATTTTGAGAAGATAGTGAAAGGTATTGGAGCTTATCTCAGATTTGTCTTTCCCTAAAATAAAAGGTAAGTCATTCAGGAGAGTGAGTGAAGGAGTCTAAGGAAGTCAGATTAAGTTTGAAATAGCTATTCTTACAATTTTAGCTCTTTCACTAATCTTGTCAAAGAGATAAGCGAAAAAAGATGAATAAAAAGAAAGCTAAGAAGTATCTGAGTTGGACTTTGGGTCCTGCTAAAATGAGCTCCTATTACCATGTCTCTAGTATAGTTATCAATGTACTTGTTTGCATTCCCCCATAAAATTATAAATTACATTGACAGCAGAAAATGTTTATCTTGTTCATCACTGTATCTCCATGAATAAGCATCTGGCACTTAGTAAATACCTCACGAATGAACAAATATATGAATATATAATGGATACAATCCGCATAAAGCTAAAAATTCCTTAATGGTTAGTGTTTGATAGATATGATGACAGAGAAGTCAAAACAAACAAACAAACAGACAAAAAACAGTCTTTGGCTGGTATTTAAATTGTCTTCCTAGACCTATGAGAGGTATTAGACTGCCCTTTTAGGTCAAAGACAGAATCTGTTCAATGAATTTAAAAGGCCATCAGGGAAAAATTCAGTATCCTAAAGAAAGTGCGCCAAATAGTTTTTTCGGGTTATAGTCAGTTTAGAGGCTGAATCTTACCATTAAGCTAAATTAGTAAAAATTAATTTATGTGAAGTTTTAGGGGAGTGAAATATTCTACACAAATAAAGTTTCTAGATATTGGAAACCTCACACTATCATTAAGAATAATACTTTTATATTTCTTATCATTTTGGATAGAAATGATAAAAAATACATTTCACATTTCCTGGCATTCAAGACATAGCTGAATGAACATGATTTAGCCTTTTCTGTGTTTCCTGTCATCACTATGCTATCAATTATTATACCATATAATGCTGTGGAGGAATGAGTTACATAAGAGCTATAAGCCTCTACTTTGAGTAGACCTGTACTTTTAAATTCTTCATTTCTTTTTTTCAGTTAAGTCTGTTTGTTATTGTCGAAGTGCTTGTCCATCCTTTGTTACTCTAATTTGGATTAGGCAGAGAAATGTTTGTTAAAACTGTCACAAGTGAACTTATCACTGAACATTCCTTTTTTTTTTTTTTATTAAATCATAGCTGTGTACATTAATGCAATCATGGGGTACAATGTACTGGATTTATACACAATTTGAAATACTTTCATGAAACTGGTTAACATAGCCTTCACCACAATTTCTTAGTTATTGTGTTAAGACATTTATATTCTACACTTAGTAGATTTAACATGTACCCTTATAAAATGCACCATAGGTGTGGTCCTATCAATTACCCTCCCCTTTCTTCTTCCCCCTGAACATTCACTTAAGATTCTTTTGTACTATTTAGATTTAATCACTGTGTGCAAATACTACTTTTATTAAAGAAAGGGGAGAGGCCAAGGTTGTGTGTGTGTATGCAGAATAAAAAGACTTGAAGTGGAGATTTACATTCTACCTTTACTTAAAGTGTAGGGGATTTTACAGTGTAATTTTAATTATTTGCCAACTCCCAGATTCACCCAACCTTATACACACACACATATTTCTTTAGAGACAGAGTCTCACTTTATTGCCCCTGGTAGAGTGCCATGGCGTCACACAGCTCACATAAGCCATGGCTTCTGGGCTTAGGCGATTCTCTTGCCTCAGCTTCCCAAGTAGCTGGGACTACAGGCGCCTGCCACAACGCCCGGCTATTTTTCTGTTTTGCAGTTCAGCCGAAGCCAGGTTTGAACCTGCCACCTTAAGTATATGGGGCCGGCACCCTACTTGTTGAGCCACCAGCACTGCCCTATATTTATTTATTTTGCTTTTTTTCTGATTCTTAACTATGCCTTCAATAACTTGAGATTGCCAAATTAAGTGGTTTTTTCTTTTTCTTTTTTTTTTTTTGAGACAGAGCCTCAAGCTGTCACCCCGGATAGAGTGCTGTGGCATCACAGCTCACAGCAATCTCTAATTCCTGGGCTCAAGCGAGTCTCTTGACTCTGCCTCCCAAGTAGCTGGGACCCCAGGCGCCTGCCAGAATGCCTGGCCATTTTTTGGTTGCAGCCGTCATTGTTGTTTGGCAGGCCGGGCTGGATTCGAACCCGCCAGCTCAGGTGTACGTGACTGGCGCTAAGCTTAGCCCACTGAGCCACAAGCGCCGAGCCTAAGTAGTTTTTTCTAATTAGTTATGTTCCTTAGACATCAAACCACTCTAAAAATGCAAAAATAAAAATAATCCACATACCAATCTTAATTATCCTTGTATGTTGAGGAAAAAAAGTGAGTGAATATGAAAGGGTTAATACTGGCAAAGCATAATAATAATAATAATGTTTGTTTGTTTTTTTAGAGACAGAGTCTCACTTTATTGCCCTTGGTAGAGTGCTGTAGCATCACAGCTCACAGCAATCTCCAACTCCTGGGCTTAGGTGATTCTCTTGCCTCAGCCTCTGAGTAGCTGGGACTACAGGTGCCCACCACACGCCCTGCTATTTTTTTGTTGCAGTTTGGTGGGGGCCCCCCACCCTTGGTATATGGGGCTGGTGCCCTATCCACCGAGCAACAGGCGCCACCCATAATGTTTGGTATTTTTAAATGTTTTGGTATTTTTATAACATATTCAGAATATTTTAAAAATGTTATCTATAAACACAAATCAATAAAGGCTTATTATCATACAAGTCTTTTCACTGGATACAATGGTGCTGTTCTTTTTAGTTTCACATTATTTGTTTTACAGACCCCTACCTGCCTGCATATGCAGATATGAAATTGTGTTTTGGGACAAAGCAGTATTGTAAAATATTTTCATATTCTTGAACAGAAATTCTAACATTAAAATATATCTCATTATTAAGATATATATTTCATTTATTTTCATAGCATTCCTAGCAAGTATTTTTTTCTAAAATATTGAAGTTTAAGTTTAAAACGAGCAACAAGGCTGGGCGAGGTGGCTAATGCCTGCAATCCTAGCACTCTGGGAAGCTGAAGTGGGTGGACTATGAGCCAGAGCTCATAGGGTCGAGACCAACCTGAGTCAGAGAGAGACTTTGTCTCTAAAAATAGCCGGGTGTTGTGGTGGGCACCTGTAGTCCCAGGTACTTGGGAGGCTGAGGCAAGAGAATTGCTTTAGTCCAAGAGTTTGAAGTTGCTGTGAGCTGTTCCACGGCATTCTATTGAGGGCAACAAAGTTAAGACTCTGCTTCAAAAAATAAAAATGAAAATAAAGAAAGCAGCAAATACGAAATAAAATCTGAAGTGCTCAGCAGAACTGAAATGAACTAAATATTTGCCAATAATGTTCAATACAAGCTAAGGAATATAACTTGAAACAAAAAAAGGCACAAATGCCATCACTGATCTATAAACAATTAAATAATCTTAAAATTTTAAATAATATTTAAAATCTTAAAATAATCTATTGTGATCTTTTAAAAAGGTAACGATGAGGGCTCGGCGCCTGTGGCTTAACGGGCTAAGGCGCCAGCCACCTGAGCTGGCGGGTTCGAATCCTGCCTGGGCCCGCCAAACAACAATGACGGCTGCAACCAAAAAATGGCCGGGTGTTGTGGCGGGTGCCTGTAGTCCCAGCTACTTGGGAGGTGGAGGCAAGAGAATCGCTTGTGCCCAGGAGTTGGAGATTGCTGTGAGCTATGACGTCACAGCACTCTACCCAGGGTGACAGCTTGAGGCTCTGTCTCAAAAAAAAAAAAAGGTAATGATGAGAATGCAGAAGTTCTGGCCAGGCTCGGTGGCTCACCCCTGTAATCCTAGCACTCTGGGAGGCTGAGGCAGGTAGATTGCTTGAGCTCATGAGTTCAAGACCAGCCTGAGCAAAAAGCGAGACCCTGTCTCTACTAAAAATAAAAAAACTGAGGCCACTTGAGCCAGAGTTGAGGGTGCTGTGAGCTATGATGCCATGGCACTCTACCCCACCCCCCAAAAGAGAATGCACAAGTTCTAATACTAAGTCAGTCTTACAGTTTAGAACAGTGGTTCTCAACCTGTGGGTCACAACCCACAAGAACTGTATTAAAGGATGGAGGCATTAATAAGGTTGAGAACTACTGGTTTAGAAAAAAACAAGTAGCATAACTGTTAAGATTTATACATCAATTTTCTGAGAGACACAAATGTATTTTCACTACATATACTTTCCGCAGCTATTTTTGTGTAAAATCTGCGGAAAAAATACCTGCCAATGAGCCAACTCTTAAACCCAGAGGCCATCTGTTTATGAATGAGCACAGAAAAAATTTCTGCTAAAATGTATTATAGCAGGTGCCTGTAGTCCCAGCTACTTGGGAGGCTGAGGCAAGAGAATCACTTAAGCCCAGGAGTTAGAGGTTTCTGTGAGCTGTAACGCCACAGGACTCTCCGGAGGGTGACAAAGTGAGACTCTGTCTCAAAAAAAACAAAACGATACAAAAAATCCTATGTATACATGTAGAATTCAGACTTTTCTGTGCTCTTCTATATAAGGCTGCAACCAGAGCAAATTAATGGTGTTCTATAGCAAAGGCATAAAAGCTGGATCAGAATCATGTTTCAGTGCTAGAAATTACAACTGTAGAAATCACTACAAGGCTAACAGGGCAGAATCTTTATAGAATGAAAGCTCTAGAATCTCTAGATTATATCTTATTTTTTCTCTAATGGGAAAAACAGTCCAGGCTTAATCCTCAACAAAACTATCTTAAGCTAAAAGGACAGAGTTTATTACAGGCCCCCCAAATATCAAAGAAAACTCTTAAGAATATAAATCGAGAAAGGGTCATGAACTGGTTCAACACACTTAATGGTGGTTTATGAATTACAATGAATGCTGCTACTCTGTAAAAACTACTCTGAATGTATTAAAGAGGAAATAACCTCCTTGGCATGCTTACAGCTATACAACTCATTTGTTTCACTGCTTTCAAGCGTCAGTGCTGAAGGCTCAGCGTAAGTCAATGGGAGGAGGATTTGAGTCATAGCTGCAAGTAGATTTACTGAACAGATAGGATGACATACTCCGGAAAGTAACAAGCAAATGAGAGGTAAGTATTTAATACCTACATATAGAACTAATCAAAAGGCCTTCTTTTTTAAATCTTCAAGATCTCTGCTACTATAATCTTTCATTTCTGTTCAGTAGTTTAAAAACTAAAATGAAAAATTTACTAATGCTAAAGTGGAGATTTTTAATATGAGATTTGTGATTTTATGAACAAATGGTTTGATCTTAGCTTCCCCTCCTTCCCAAGGAGGAAAATTAAGGAAAAAAAAATCACTACTTAAAAAAAGAAATGGGTCAAATTTGGGAAGTTTAGTGATTAACTTTAGAAAATATCTGTTACAGAAACATGCTATCAAAGATGAAATTACTAAAAACCATTTGGAGCCCAGTAATATTTTTTTCTTCTCCCAAACTAAAGGAATTCCAAAATGCTTTACAAAAATGCAATTTATACTAATATTAAGACAAACCTGACCAGACAAAACCAATTACATATAATAATTCCTTGCTGATAAATTATTTAGATTCTAGTTAGGCTTGGAGTGTTTCTAGGTTCTATTTGGGATTATTTAATGCTTTGACTTTTTTACTTTTCTGTAGTAGGGTCAGGAAACACCTATCTTTTTGTTATAATCATTGAAAATGTTAATGTTTCTCCTGTTTCACTAACTGAGGAATCGTGGAAATATATTTTGGGGGATTTGGCTACATTGTCACAAATGTACAACAGACCTATTGAGAAAGGGGGGCTACTATGTTCGTGCTGAATTTTTGAAATGAAATAATGCAATCTGCATATTTTTTATCTGTGGGAACTGATAATTGAATTCAAACATGACTCCATAATTACAGCTTAAATGAAAGAGAGAAACTAATAAATAGCTTCTTCTTTTCCACAGCTATCAGTTTCTTTCACTGAGCCTTCTGAAAACTAAACCTCTAGGAAACACTAAATATCTGGAAGTCTCACCTATAAACATGGACAAACGAGTACTTCCTCTCATTTCAGAGAACTGGGATTTTTTTTTTTTTTAAAGGAAGGAGTCAACTTTGGCTTTGAGTATTTGGCGCAGGTACAATGCCTTATAAAAGCAGATGACTGGCTTCGCTACTGACCATGCTGATGATCACTGTCCAGAACTGGATTGAACCACAGAAAAACAGCAAATGGCTCTCTCTTACAGAATGTTTGAACAAAACACAATACCTGAACACAATTTGCAGAGCACATTTGATCACTTAAGTTCTTCTAATCGTACTGGATTACAGACAGAATCAATACCAGAGGAAATGAAACAGATTGTTGAGGAACAGGGAAATAAACTGCACTGGGCAGCTCTTCTGATACTCATGGTGATAATACCCACAATTGGTGGAAATATCCTTGTTATTCTGGCTGTTACGCTTGAGAAAAAGCTGCAGTATGCTACCAATTACTTTCTAATGTCTCTGGCAGTGGCTGATTTGCTGGTTGGATTGTTTGTGATGCCGATCGCCCTCTTGACAATAATGTTTGGTAAGTATTTACTCTGTTCCTGCCATCAAACCATGGAACTATGATATACTGTTAGAGAACTGGATACTCATTTAATCTTTATTTTCCCTGAAATAAAAGATGGACTATTTAAAGATTCAGAACGTAAACAATGCTTCATTTTTCATCATTTTCTATAGTTGATCATCAGTTTTAAAGAGCAAAAAATAATTTCTTAGAAACAATTTTATTTCCTCATAAGCTATCTTACTATAATCATTAAAAAAACCATGCAAGTTAGCAGTATTTGTAGATTGTACCTACATTACCTAAAAACTATAATGAATAGACCTATGCTTTAACTTTCCTATATCATTATTTTTGGAATTGTTCTAAGAATTCTTGTTTTATTTCTTAAAAGTCTGTTATTTTAAACTTAAACCCAATTTCTATATATGCCATGTTAAGAAAACTTATTTAGTAGTTGAAGGAAATGGCCTGGCTCAAAGTGTCCCAAGAGATAATCCATTTATTTGATTGTTTATATTATCTGACCATTTGTCTTCTTCATAGAAATCTATGTTAATAAAAAAAGTAGACCAAACACTGAGCTAGTATAATAAAAAAATGTAGCTTGATACTGAAATCCCAGTTTGTTATAATAAAAGAATAGTGATATTAAAATAGACACAAGTAGTTTCTGATTTATGCGTAACCTGTCCAGTTATAAAATTTGGGTAAACGCAAATAATCCTGCTGATGAATCATAAAGCTCCTAGATCCCTGGAATCAGCAGTAGATACTTAACTTATTCAATGCTTAGTGTAAACTGATATTCCATTTATAAACTACTTAAGAAAAATTATTATTTGTAGCATGTATGGTTTTTTAGGATTAGACTTGGTAAGAATAAAAATATTTTAAGCTATAGAAGTAAAATTTATTAAATGAGAATCTACTTTAAAAGGTGAAGAAAAACTGCCATTATCTATTATAGCCAGGTTTAAAATGTTACACTTTAAATAAAAAATAACAGAAAAATATCTTTAAAAAGTACTCGTTCTCTTAAACATAAGAAGGTTAGGGTTTACTCAGTCTTTTAAATAAATCAAGAAAATTCTATGTCAGGACAAGCAGCAGTAAATAAGATTCTACTGCTTTAATTAAGCTTTGTAATCATTAATATTTAATTATATATTTGTAATCTTTTGAATAGTCTAACATGTAACCATAAATAATTAAGAAATCTTAACAGTAAGAGAGAACCTAAACAACCTTAATTCTGAAAAAAGTAAATAAGAATTATATATGAATACATATGCCTATTTGATAAAGACCGTACAGGTGTATGATTCAAACTCTCATTTCCGTGTGCAAACGTAGTAGCTTAAAATGTAAAATCATACTCTTCAAACTGTTTAGCTATGCACACAGAAAATGTCAAAATGCTTATTTTGTACTACCAGAAGATATAATTAAGATATGTTAAGCCGAATAAATGAAACTGAATGAGTTATTGCAGTAGTGAATTTTAACTTGAAAATCCTTGAGTCTCCAACTATCAAACATTTTTATGTTTGCAAAGTACTATGGTAGGTACTTAAATTATCAGCTAAATAGTAAAAAATCTTAAAAAACAGAGTTCCATATTATTAAAGTGAGCTAACAAAATACAAAAACAGATAACAAAGATAATTCCAAGTATTCTACAAGAAAATGGTAGGCATCCAGCAGCTGAAAAAAACATAAAATTTCGAAAAAAAAACAAACAAACAAAACAAAACAACAACAAAAAAAACCCATAAAATTTCGGTGTCCCAAATCTTGTTAGCAATATAAATTAGCAGAAAATCCATCATATATTAACAGAAAACGCATACAGTGTCTTAATATTTGTGTATAAATAATTATGATAGAGTAATAATTTTAAGAGTATTTTGTTCTTTAAAACGTTTGTTAGCTGGCTTCCAACTCCTGGTCTCAAATGATCTTCCTGCTTCAGCCCCGTTAGCAGCTGGAACTACAGGTGTGTATCATGTGCTTGGCTCATATATTTGTTAATTTTTAATTACAAAATAAAATCTTTAATAGCCCCAAACACTTTTACTATCAGTAATTAAATTATACACTGGGGATAGTAGACTTTAAAAAAATAAACTAAACTAAGAACCACTATTTAAAACATTATTAGATTAATTCATTATTTAAAACAATTCTGTTTTTAAGAGAAAAGTATAAGAAAAAAATGCATGCACCCAGTAAAAATCTTCAAAGGATGAATTCACAAATTAGGAAGTGCACATATAAATGGGGAGCTGGCTTAAAATGCTAAGATAATTTTATAACCTTTCACACATTGGTAAATACTAAGGATTTCTAAACTAATGCACTTAGAAGAATGTCTAATAATTTTGAAAGGCAAAAGTAGACTTTCCATATTATATAGATAATCTTCAGGACTTCTGAAGTTTGCACAAACAAGTGCCCCTGATTCTGTATCATAAAAGATCAATTATCACTGAGCAATTTTAGCCAACTCAGGGAAATTTACTGAAAGTAACACTAACATTTTTCACTAGCTAATTTTATAATAAAAGTAAGTTTTAAAAAAGGTGAGCAGGAAAATTAAAGTGGCTCTTGTGCCCTAATATTGAGGGATATTTTATATAACCATTGATGTGCATAGTAATTATATACTCTTTAAATTTCTATTTTATCAAGATTGTGGCAACTTGGGCACAACACTGTCTTTCAAATGATTTGAGCTTTTCATAGTAATTATATACTCTTTAAATTTCTATTTTATCAAGATTATGGCAACTTGGGCACAACACTGTCTTTCAAATGATTTGAGCTTTTCCCACTTCTTCCTATCTGGGAGCACTAGACTTGATCATCACAGTTCTAGTTTTTTTTTTTTTTTGAGACAGAGCCTCAAGCTGTCGCCCTGGATAGAGTGCTATGGCATCACAGCTCACAGCAACCTCCAATTCCTGGACTCAAGCGAGTCTCCTGCCTCTGCCTCCCAAGTAGCTGGGACTACAGGCGC
>CAUYON010158987.1:0-11216 GCA_963573935.1 Arctocebus calabarensis | reverse complement strand
ATTCCAAATATTGATCCATTTCCTCCACATTGTCAAATTTCTGGGCATAGAGTTTCTGGTAGTATTCAGAGATGATCTCTTGTATCTCTGTGACATCAGTTGTAATTTCCCCTTTATCTTTTCTGGTTGAGGTGACTAGAGATTTTACTTTTCTATTTCTAATTAGTCTGACCAAAGGTTTATCTATTTTATTTATTTTTTCAAAAAACCAACTCCTTGTTTCATTAATTTTCTGAACAATTCTTTTGTTTTCAATTTCATTGATCTCTGACTTAATTTTGGATATTTTTTTTCTTCTACTGGGTTTAGTCTTAGATTGTTCTTCTTTTACCAATTCCATAAGAAAGCTTGTGAGTTTGTTGATGCACTCTTTCTGTTTTTCGAATGTAGGCATCTAAAGTGATAAATTTTCCTCTGAGAACTGCTTTTGCAGTATCCCACAGGTTTTGGTAGCTTGTGTCTTCATTGTTATTATGCTCAAGGAAGTTAATGATTTCCTGTTTTATTTCTTCCTACATCCAACTGTCATTCAACAGAAAGTTGTTTAATTTCCATGCCTTTATGTGGGGTTGAACATTTTTGTTGGATTTGAGTTCCTCCTTTAGTGCCTTGTGGTCTGAGAAAATACAAGGTAAAATTTCAATTCTTTTGATTCTGTTGAGATTTGTCTTGTGTCCTAAGATATGATCAATTTTGGAGAATGCTCCATGGGTCGATGAGAAGAATGTATATTCTTTATCTGTAGGATGGAGTTTTCTATATGTGTCTATCAAGCCCAGTTGTTCTCGGGTCTCATTTAAGTCCCTTATATCCTTAATTTCTTTAATTTATGTTTAGAGGATCTGTCCAGCTCTATAAGAGGAGTGTTAATGTCCCCTGATATTTTGGTATTATAGGCTATCATATTGCTCAGACTAAGGTCTGTTTCAAGAATCTAGGAGCATTTAGATTGGGTGCATAAATATTTAGAATTGAAATGCCTTCTTGTTGTATTTTTCCCTTGATCAATCTAAAGTGACCATCTTTGTCTTTTTTGACTTTAGTTGCTTTAAATCCACATGTATCTGAAAATAAGATTGTAACTCCTCTTTTCTTCTGAATTCCATTTGCCTGAAAAATTGTCTTCCAACCCTTAACTCGGAGTTTTAATTTGTCTTTTGATGCTAGGTGTGTTTCCTGCAAATAGTGAATGGATGGCTTGTGTTTGTTAATCCAGTCAGCCAATCTATCCCTCTTTAGTGGGGAATTCAAGCCATTAACATTTATTGAGATAATTGATAAGTGTGGTAGTGTTCTATTCATCTTATTTTGTGAGAGTCCATTGCTTACTTTTATCTTTTGCATCAGTGTGGAAGTTAGGTTCTGTCCTTTAATTTCTGAGTTTTTATTTTGCTGTTGATCCATGTTGATCCATTGTGATGTTGAATGTGGAAAACAGGTTGAAGAATTTCCTGTAGAGCTGGTCTTATTGTGGTGAATTTCCTCAATGTTTGTATATAGGTAAATGATTTGATTTCTCCATCAATTTTAAAACTTAGCTTAGCAGGATATAGAATTCTGGGCTGGAGATTGTTCTGTTTAAGTAGCTTAAAGGTAGATGACCATTGTCTTCTTGCTTGGAAAGTTTCATTAAAGAAGTCTGCAGTTACCCTGATAGATTTGCCCCTGTAGGTTAACTGGCGCATCCTCTTGGCAGCTTGAAGAATCTTTTCTTTTGTCTTGACTTTGGATGGGTTCATCACTATGTGTCTTGGGGAAGCTCGATTAGAGTTGAGGTGACCTGGGGTTCTATATCCCTCTGAAAGGAGAGTGTCAGAATCTTTGGTGATGTTTGGGAAATTTCCATTTATAATATTCTCTAGTATGGCTTAAATTCCCCTAGGGCATTCTTTTTCCTTTCTGGGATACCTATAACTCGTATGTTCGAATGTTTCATTGAGTCCCATAATTCTGTCAGCGAACGTTCTGCTTTCTCTCTCTTCTTTTCTGCCTCTTCAACTATCTGAGTTATCTCAAGAACTTTGTCCTCTACCTCTGAGATTCTTTCTTCTTCATGGTCTAATCTGTTGTTGATACTTTCTACTGCATCTTTAAGGTCCCTAATTGACTGCTTCAGTTCCCTCAGCTCTGCCATATCCTTTTAATATTCTTCATAGCGTTCATCTCTCAATTGATTATGTTTTTGGATTTCTTTGTCCTCTTTATCAGCATTTTCCTTCATTGTTTCCTTCATTTCCTTGATTGTTTTCATCATCTGCATTCTAAATTCCCTTTCTGTCATTTCTAACATTTCCTTATAGGTGGAAACCTCTGCAGTATCTACCTCACAGCCCCTTGTGGGGGTTGCTCTGGACTGGTTTTTCATGATGCCAGGAGTTTTCTGATGATTCTTCCTCATGAGTGATTTATCTGTTTCCTTCCCCTAATTTTCCTTTCCTTTCTTTCTGCTCTTTAAGTTGCCATGCCTCTGGCATAGGGTTTCGATGAGTCCTTTCAGTACAGGACGAGAAGGATGAGAAGACTGAAGAGCAAGAAAGGAAAAAAGAAAGAAAGAGAAAAAAAAGAAAGAAAGAAAGAAAGAAAGAAAGAAAGAAAGAAAAGAAACAGGAGAAAGGAGAGGGGGTGGGTGGAAGCAACTATTGACCAAAAGAAGAGAGGCATAGAAAGAGGGGTAGAGGAGCAATATAGGTGTACAGTAGGGTACTTTGACCTAACCTTAAGAACCCCCAACCTCTAGGGGTGCCAGGTTGGGTGGTTAGGTCAGCAGCTCTTTGCCAGCCTGTTTGGACACAGTACCCCACCTCCACCAAGTAGAGAGGAAAGACAAAATGCAATAAATAAAACCAAAACAAGCAAACCAAAAACTTTATGGGATAAAATTGGGGGAAAAAACAATTAATATGGGTAGAAACACTAGCAAAATTGAAGTTCTAATTGTTGAAAAAGGCAACAATGGAAAATTATATTTAAACTAGAAAAATGAAGAAATAAAAGAAAGAAAAAAGAAAGAAAAATCTTTAAGGAAAATGTTGAAATTAAAAATAAAAAAAATTAACAAAAACAAATAAACAAAACAAAAAATAAAGCAGTATATGTATCTTGCTGATATTGTCTAGGCAAGAGGTGATCTTCTGGGGTGTGATATGTTGATCACAATGTTGATACCCTGTACAAAATGGAGACCAGAGGCCTCTAACAATTTCTCCAACCCCACAGGGTGGAGAGCCTACATCCTCTCAACCTGCTTAGAAGGCACTTTAAATTGCTGACTTGGTCTAAGCAGAAGCTTTCCCAGGAAAGCACTTGTGGCTGGGATCACTCCTTAAGTGACTTTCCACCTACCCAGTGTGCCAAAACTGGTCTCACCCTATGCCCCTGAGGGCTAAGGCTGCAAGGCATCTCAGTCCCTGCCTTTAGGCTGCTCAGTCCCTAGATGACTCACTCCCACCCTATGCTTGTTCTGTGACCCTGAGGGTGGAGCTTGCCAGGGCATTTCTCCCACACTGGCCCCACACAGTCCACAACCAAACACTGGTAGCTCCATCTGGCTCAGTGGCCCAGTCAGGGGCCCCATACAACACTTAAAGACCTCTGCACTCTTGCCCAAGTTATCCTGAGGCAGTTCAACTGAGTGCCAAGTCCAAAAGAAACCCAAACAGCTCATAGGTAAGGCCTTTACAGTTTGCAATCTCACTGCTGCTGCACCCACGGCTGCTGGCAGGATTAGACCAAACAAATACACGCAACCACTTGCCAGATCTCCACTGCTTTTGCCTTCCTTAGGGGGTCCAGATCTCACACCGTCTCCCTGTGTCCCCAAAGGGATGTTTTTGGGCAGATCCTGCCAGCCAGAGATGCCTGAAATCTTCTCTCCCCGGTCTCACCGTGTCCAGATGCAAGGAAGCTGTTACTTGGCCGCCATCTTGCTCCACCCTCCTTCAACATGATTTTTTAAATAAACTTTTTTATTTTAGAACACTTTTAGATTTACAGAAAAGTTGCAATGACAATATACCTAGTACCCATATGTTCCACACATAATTTCCCCTGTTATTAACTCCTTAGATTAGTCTAGTATATTTACAACAATCAAAGAACCTATATTGATATATTATTACTAAATAAAGTCCCTACTTTTTTCAGACTTTCTTAGCCTTTACCTAATGTATATTTTATGTTCCAGGGTCATATCCAAGATACCACATTACATGAAGTCATCTTGTCTTTCTTGGGTTGCTCTTGGCTGTGCCAGTTTCTCACTTTCCTTGTTTTTGATGACCTGTACAATTTTGAGAAATATTTGCTGAATGTCTCTCAATTGGGATTTGTTTGAGATCTTTCTTATGTAGACTAGGGTTATGGTTTGGGGGGGGGATTACAGGAGCAAAGTGTTATCCTCATCACATCTTATCAAAGATATATATGTATTGATAACATGGTGGTGTTAACCTCATCACCCGGCTGAGATAGTATATCAGGTTTTTCTACTGTGTAAAGTTCCTTTTTATACCGTATCTTTGGAAAGAAGTCAACATACTAAGCTCACACTCAAATGGGTATTTATGTTCCACCTCTTTGTGGGCAGAGTATCTACCTCAATTATTTGGAATTCTTCTCCACTTTTTTTTATCCCATCATCAATTTACACCGATGTATACTCACGGGTATTTATTTTCTAGTTTGAGTTATAATCCAATATTATCTTAGCTTTAGCTGCTGGAAGCTCTTTCATTTGGCTTCTGAGTTCCTTTGACAAACATCACCCATATATAGGCTTGGTTTTTTTGTTTTTGTTTTTGTTTTGAGCACCCTCTACTTTTTGTACTGTAAGAATCTCCAGATTTTTTTTTATTGGAAAATAGTATTAGAAAGAAAAAGCTAGGTGTCTAGGTGTTAGGTATTCACTTTAATTTTAAACATTGGTATTACTATATAATCTTGACTATACAGGAAAATTCACAATTTTTTAATCAGTCCCTAAGATATTTTCCTCATTCTTTTGAAATTAAAATTCCACATACAAACAATTATAAGTTTTCTTTCTCTATAATGGAATAACTTTTAATACCTCAGTCAAACTATTCACAACCATATTATCTTTGTCTTCTACTACTCACTAGCTATTGCAAAACTTGATAGTTTCAATTCACCTAAACATCCTAGGAACTAGGTAGTATGTTTCCTAGTCCTAGTTATACATTTATTCTAGTTTTACATTTTTGTTAACAATAAGTGATGCAGGACTAAATAATAACAACATAAAATTCTCATATCAAGTCTTATTTGAGCCAGTCTTGTCCATACAGTTTCCTATTTATGACCCTCTGTATTTAATAACAGCCACTTAGTCTCAAATTATAAATTATTTACCTGTCATTTGGTTTGATTTGATGAACACAGGAACAAAATCTATTTGTTTTTTGTTTTACTTCCATAAGCTAATGCCTAGATGAGTGCCTTACATTTAGTAGACACCTAATGAATATTTATTGAATAAGGAAATAATTATCAACCATGTGATAGATGTAACTAATACAAACCATTTAATGTCATAACACCAATCCTACAAAACTAAGTATATTGTGTTTGAGTAGTATGGACACTGAAGTTCAGAGAGTTAACAAAATTGCTAAGCTTCAAACCCACAGAGTTCCAGGGCTGAGATTAAATTTAGTTCACTCTAACTTCAAACTTCTAGTTCTTTTTCCTACATAATGCTACTTTCTGTGGTTTTCCTTCCTTGAATTTTATCCCATGGGCATCTGAAATTCATCGCATTCTTAGAGGATAGTAGATCCAAAGAAAGGTTCAGATTCCCCTTGGAAGGAAAAGAAGAAGAACTTAGGTCAGCCCTGAAGCACCTGGGGGAAAATAGAGATGCCAGCCTGGGCTTCTTCCTACAGAGATGACTAAAATAGTTTATACTATGAAGGAGTTTACAGATTTAGATATTAATTGGCAATAAAAATATCTGAATGATTAAAATATTTTTAAAGGATATAGGAAAATAATTATGATCATTCATCCTATTTGGAGGCTTTACATGACAGACTGAGCTAAGTTTTGGAGATGTGAAGGGGTACAGGAGAGGATGTGTACAGGCAGAAATGATGTTACATGAAAAGATATAGATACGCAAAAAGAATTGATATGTTCAATAAAGAGCAGAAGCTTAATAATGAATCAGAAGGAGAAGAGATGGATGTGGGAGACCTAAGATAACACTTCATGTGTGCATATGTTCATTTTATATGCCTTTCTGGAAGCTCTAACTCTTATTATATTTTTTTCATTATGGTTTTAAGTGCAGGCTTTGCGATTTAATATCCATGTAGTTATGAGGGTTTTCAGTGCAAAATCACATGTCAATTCTAAATTTCAGTTTATCTCTAACATAGGATTATAATGGCAGTTAATTTAAAGAGTTGTGAGAAGAAAATAAGCTAATGAATGCAAAGCACAAAGTGTAAATCTATTATATACGCAGTCAATGTTGCCAGCTTCATCATTATCATAAACATCACTATTTTCATTTTTAATATTTTGTATTTCAATCGATTTAGCAGGTACAAGAGTTTTTTGCTAAGTGGGTGAATTATATCATGCTGAAGTCAGGGCTTTAGTGTACCCATCACCAAAACAGGGTACATTGTGCACGATAAAGAACTTTTATCCCTTACCTCCTCTAATCCTCTCCCCTTTTTGGTTTCCAATGTCCTTTACATCTCTTTGTGCCCATGTGTACCCGTCATTTATCTCCCACTTATTAGTAAGAGCATGTGTTTGTTTTACCCAATTTTTAATGAAGTTATTTGTTTTTTTCTTGCTGATCCATTTGCATTCTTTGTAGATTCTTAATATTAGTCCTTTATTAGATGAATAGTTTGTGAACATTTTCTCCCGTTCTGTAGGCTGTCTACTTACTCTTTTGATTATTTCCTCTGCTATGCAAAAAAATTTTTAGTTTAATTAAGGCTCATTTATTTATTATTTGTTGCTATATTTGCTGTTGGAGTCCTAGTCATAATTCTTTGCCTAAGTCAATGTTCAGAAGAGTTTTTCCTATTTTCTTCTAGAATTTTTATGATTTCAGGTTTTACATCTAAGACTTTACTCTAGCTTGAGGTAATTTTTGTATTTGGTAAGAGATAGGAATTCAGTTACATTCTTCCCCATGCAGTTATTCAATTTTGCCAGCACCATTTATTGACAAATCACAAATCAGTTTTAGCTATAGGGTTTTACTTCTGGCTTTAGCTATAGGGTTTTACTTCTGGCTTCTGTATTCTGTTTCATAGGGTTTTACTGCTGGCTTCTGTATTCTGTTTCATAGGGTTTTACTTTTCACTTCTGTATTCTGTTTCATTGATCTATGTGTCTTTCTACTAGTGCCATGCTATTTTGGTTTCTATAGCCTTGTAGTATAATTTGAAGCCTGATAATGTGATACCTCCATATTTGTTCTTTTTTTTGAGACAGAGCCTCAAGCTTTCGTCCTGGGTAGAGTGCTGTGGCTTCCCAGCTCACAGCAACCTCCAACTGCTGGGCTAAAGCGATTCTCCTGCTTCCACACCTCAAGTAGCTGGGACTACAGGCGCCTGCCACAATGCCTGGCTATTTGTTGGTTGCAGCCACATTGTTGTTTGGCGGACCGGGCTGGATTCGAACCCATCAGCTCAGGTGTATATGGCTGAAGCCTTAGCCGCTTGAGCCACAGGCGCTGAGTCCATATTTGTTCTTTTTATTTTGGATTGCTTTGGCTATTTGGATTCTTCTAAATTGTTTTTCTTGCTAAAATATAGCACATATAGCTTACTGTCGAAAACATGGAAGTTCAGAAAAATAAAAATAAGAAAATAAACTTCCTCCTTTTACCACTTGAAGTAGATCACCTTTAAATTTTGTATATAGTCTTTCAGTCTCTTTATACAAAGTATATATATATGATCTAATGCATTTATCTTTTAGAAAAAAAATTATATACAATAAATCACTGATACATGATTATTAACATGACTGTTGGTGAAACATGTAATATACAAAGCAGATGACAAGGCTTCTGAAGTGTTTCACAACAAAATAATTTGATTTGAAATGAAAGAACTTGAAAAATTGTTTAAGGTTCAAATTTGTGACGTAACAAAACCATTAAGTTTCTGGAAAAATGAAACAAAGTTTTATGTAGCTCTAGAAACAGTAAATTGTGGGTCAAAGAAATTATAATAAGCCAGTATAAGTTAGAGTATTGGAAAGTATAGAAAAATTTAGCCATCCACTTTCTTTCTTTCTATTTTTTGTTGTTGTTGTTGGGGATTCATTGAGGGTACAAGAAAATTAATGTGCCAATAGCAATACATGAGCTTCCTTATTAATAGATTAAATTTTTGATATGTAGTGGTGGTTTTAATATTCACCTTCATTTGAAAATAATGATGTGCTTAAATATTTGGAAATTTTTTTAATAACTGCAATGTGACATAAGAATACTTCTAATTTCCGTTGTAAACAAAGTCATATATACTTTTAATATTGGCGTGTATTAGTTACCTATATTCAAACTGCAAGGAAATACCAACTTTTAATTAGAGGAAAGTGAAACTAAAGTAGCCTTTCATTCCAAATTATACAACCTCTTGAATTCCAGGTCAGCAACTGCTGAGCTACAGAAATTCTCTGGCGTCCCAGAAGGAGGGCATTTGTCTGATGTGTCTGATATTTCTGTATCAGTTTTTCTCCCTTTTTACTAAGTATTATATTCTAAATAGTGTGCTAGCAGGTTTAGTAGGGCTGGAGGAGGATAGCTAAGGAGTCCATGCTTTTGTTTTGGGGTGATGAAAATATTTTCTTTAAAAAAATTCATAATTGTATGCTACATAATGTAGCAACAAAGTCTCAGAATCTGGATTACTTTGGTCTGGGAGTCAAAGTGATGAAAGATTTCTACTCATTATTGGTTTTAAGACAAAAGTTAGAATTTGGCATTGGAAGGAAGGTCTCGTGATTTAATTGTTTGGTGCTCTGGCTTTTTAGGATTACTGCTTATTCACTGTATAGGTAGAAGATCTTAAGCCAATAGACTTGTCCAACTTGTGAATCGCCTGTACAACAAAACTCAATTTAGAACATTTCTACTTTTACCCATGGCCTGCTAGCCATGGACTTCCTGCAGCTTTTATCAATTCCTTGGATTTCTCCTACAACATTTCATCTCCAGACAGGAATTTTGTTGTCCTGAGCCAATGTTACCAATAATGACCAGTCTGGAAAAAGTCTGAACTATGTTTCTATTCTTCTCCCTATCTTTACCACCAAATAAAGAATCTTGAAAACAATTTCACCTTACTGTTCTACTATAACAATGTACAGATTAGTTGATTTTGAAAGGTTATTTTTTCAAAATATACCCTTTTTATCCTGAATGTAATTCCCCTCCTTTACAAATCCAGAAATATCTATCAAAATAAAAACACTTTCATTTCAAATAACATAAGCATAATGGTACACAATATTATCTTTATATCAGGTAAATGAAGGTAGAGATATTGACTCAATTTTAATAAAATACAAACCCTTGCCACCAAACTCTGAAACTTTGAAAGGATAAAATTCTCTTACCTAATCCCAAAAAGGATTCTATATTCCTTCTCAATCTTCTTAATTTCAATTTAGTTTTTGTGTAGTCTAAGTTTTGAAGAAGATATGTAATTTAACTTTAAAATTATATTTTTTAATCATGTTTTAAATATACATCAACTCTCCATTTTGAAGAACATAAGAAAAAAATAATAAATTGAACATCATCAAAATTAAAGACTCTTGAGCTTCAAAAGACACCTTTAAGGAAACGAAAAGATAACCCACAGAATGGGAGAAAATTTTTCCCAATTATGTATTGGATAAGGAACTTGTAACTAGAATGCATAAAAAACACAACTTGATAATAAAAAGACAAATAATCTAATTAATAAATGTGCAAAGGATCTAATGAAATTATTTCCAGATAAGATACACAGAGGGCCAGTAAGCACATGAAAATATGCTCAAGGATAGCTATAAGAAAAATGCAAAATAAAATCACAATGGCTTATGGCTTTATACTTGGATGGATAGAAGGTTACCATACAAATCAGCAATTCCACCCATAGGTATATACCCAGGAGAACTGAAATCACGTCCACACGAAAACTTATAACTGAATGTTTATAGCAACAGTATTCATAATAGCCAAAAAGCAAAATGGCTGCAATGTCTTTCAACCAACGTATATTTAGATAAAAGTGATATATTCATACAATGGATTGAACATGGGTGAATTGAACATTAATGAATCTTGGAAACAGGCTTCCAAGTGAAAAAAACAGTCACAAAGGACTACATGTAAAATACATGATTCCATTTATAGTAAATGTTAAAACAGGCACATCTATAGAGAAAGAAAGTAAATTAGTGGCTGCTGAGGGATAGAGGATATAGGAAGCCTGGAAGAGGATGGGTAAAGTGTGCATGGTTTGGTTTTGGAGTGACAAAAATGTTCTAATATTGATGTAGTGATTGCACAATTCTGTGTATATACCAAAAAGCAGCTGAATTAATACCATTTAAATGAGTAGTTGGACATATGTGAATTATACATAAAGAAATTAAAAGTAGTGAAAAAGGAAATATGTATGTATTTTTAAATAAATGACATTTGATTCAGACTCATTTTTATAAAATTCAAATATCATAAAAATGTATGGTAATAAATACTAAATGTTTCCCTCTAACCACCCTCAAACCCAATATTCTTCCCATTGGTAACCACATATCACAAATTGGTACCTCTTTTAGATGTCTCTGTATTAATTTTGTGTGTGTGTATTAGTGAGTGTGTACACTTTTAAATGACTCAGTGACTTCATTTTCCAAACAATTACAGACATTACACCTGTATATGTAGCTATACCCATTTCCTGCTTTTGATTGCAGCATATTCCACACTGCAGGTAAACCAACATCCTCCTATTGATGAACATTAAACTTGGGTCCTATTTATGTCATCACAACAAATTCTTTCATGAATACTTTTATATATATATATATATATCTTGCTTTTGCTCCTGTCAATATCTGTAAGATAAACTGCAAACATTTGAATTGCTAGATACAAACTTTATCTTAGAGGGAAGACATAAGGTTAGGCATAGCTTTTTATAGATACCTCTGATTTCTGACAC